>VYZV01022585.1:171364-185175 GCA_013401275.1 Pandion haliaetus
CAAACAACCCCCCGGCTGCCGCAGCCCCTTCCCGCCCCGTTTCTCACCTCCCGGGGAAGGGCTGAGGCTGCACCCGGTCATACCTGCGGTGTAGCGCCGGTCCAGCTGTACGGGGAGAGGAGGTAAACAGCGCAGCCTTATCTCGGCTACTTTGTACCTTGGCTTTCATGGCAGGCGTTTTACAGCATCCTAGCGCTGGAGCAGCGCTCTGAACTACGATAAAGTGTACAGAGAATATGAAGTTGTGTTTGCTATTGAAAAGTTTATGGTTGCAACTCTGCCGTTTGGGATTAGTTGCATATGATTAACATTCTTGGCACTCGGCGTGAAGGGTTTGTTTTGGGGTGGATATCTTTGGGGTTTTTATTGCACTTAATAAAGTCAGAATTTTAATTACTTTCCAAAGTTCACAGCAAAATGATGTGGACTGAGTAGGGGAGCAGTGAAATCCTGCTTTCCTGGTGATACTGTTTGGCCAACATTGTCTGAATTAGGATGCAGTCCGCTGCGAAGAAATGCGGTCACCTGAAGGACACCTGCCGGACAGTGCCAAGGCTGGCTGCGAGCGTACAGCCTCTTTTTTTGTGTGTGCATTTCTTTCATTTTTTTCTTTTCCAGCCTACTCCTCTCCCCTCAGCCCTTCATCTTTCACATTCTACCCATTCCCTAGCAGACCGCCTCCGGTTTCCCACCCCCTTTCCTCCCTGTCCTCCTCCACACACCCTTTTCTCCTAGACGCTCCACATTTTGCAGGAGCACCAAGGCAAGGCTCCTTCCAGCCTCAGACAGAGCAGGGCTCCTATTGCCTCCGCAGGAGAGAGCAGGTGGAACAGGTTCAGTAATGTGATCATTCCTTACATGGAAGCAACTGTTTTGCCAGAAAAACTCACAGACCCTTAAATCGGACTTTTAACAGGTCTCCTTGCAAGGCTTTTAAGTTCCTTGATCTGTCACTATTAGCTGGAGAAAAGAAGCATTTAAAAATTTTTTGGGCTTGGTTAGGACAGTTCATCCTGGGGAGGAATGCAGGCTTAATCGGAGAAATTCCCAAACTGCACAAAATCCAGCCACTGCAGGGGCTAGGATCTGGTCTCCGGGAGTGAACCAGCTCAAGGTCTTTTAACAAAAGGTATGGCTGAGCAAACATAGTAGTCTGTTCCCATAAAAGACTTAAAGATTTAGGATTTTTTTTTGTTGGGTTGATGTTCCTTCTGAAATGCATTTTAGCATTAGCTATGATCATTCAGGGTACTTTTATTTTCCCTACAGCTATCCTGTTTTTAATCTTCACACCTTCTTGGATTCCGTCATCCCCCAGCAGTGAACTGGTCACAAATAAACGTTTCTTTTTATCAGCTGTACATCTGCTATCACTTTAATTTCTTGATTTACCACTGTTCTTCTTTCATGACACCATAAAATAAAAAAAGCCCCTCATTTACCCTCTCAAGAGCATCACTATTTGTCATTTTGCACTTTCATCATCTCCATCCTTCCTAGTCATGACCTGTCCCTTGGAGTCCCTATGAGGCAGGATGGAATCCATACTGACTATCATGGGCAACTCACAGTTCTTAGATGACTTCACCAGGACCCTCTGTAATGGCTGCAGACAAGACTTAAAAGACAGCCTGAACTTTAAAGCACCCAGCATGAACATCCACAGGATGAGTCTGAAGGCCTTATAAAGGCTGGAGCGCTCACTCTCCAAACTCCAAATCATCAATCATAGACTTACGTTGCTTAGAGGTCTGCAAAGAGCTCAGCACAATAGCAATGAAGAATGTTGATACAAAAAGAAAAAATTTTGGCTTAGTGCAGCATGTCCGGTTTGCCTCTGAGTTTCTTGTGCTGGATCTATTTATTTGCCTTATGGAAATTAAAACCTCTGTAGGCTCTCCCAGTAGCACAGATAAACCACTTTTAGAAGTCTGAATATCAGCTTATATTCACAAGAGCTCTTGGAGGTGGACACTATAGTTAATAGATGAACATGAATTACAATAGCAAACTGCTATAATATTGACAAAATTTTTCTCTTTACCTTTTTCGCAGTTTTCTGAGGAAGCAGAGATGAAAGCCTTCCCAAGCAACTTGTTAGAAGTAATGACTGGCTCACATATTTACTGGCACAAACAGGGAGAAAACCAAAATCTGCTAATTAAAGGTTCAGATGGTGCCATTTCCTCTGCTTAATCACACAAGGTGAAGTACTTTGCTGCATTGGAATTTCATATATAATAGCAATAGGAAAGGAGACTTAAATAACTTTTTCTATATAGTGGTTCATTGGAGTCTCATGTGATAACATGAGTCCTATACCTGGGCCTTGAAAAAAAACAGCATCTGGGCCTTGAAAAGAACCAGCAAGTATTGTAAAATGTATGGAAAAAACAGGTGAGCTATAGTTAGAAATATTTCTGATAAGCAGCAGTACCCGTTGCTAGCCAGTTTTCCACTGGAGGAAAAAATCAATCCTGTGGACTTATATGATGTGAGTCTAATTAATTTTGTTTATCTACTTGAACTAGCCTGGAACAGATCATCTCAAAGAGCATCTGAACACACCCCTATTCTGAACTCCCAGCCAAAACCCAAATGTCCTGTTCTCAAAGAGAACTGAGTAGTGACATGAAGTCAGAACGTACCCTGCCTACTCTCCAGACACCCAAGCAGCAGAAAAACACCCCCAGTTCAGTATTTGCTTCCAAGAATCAAAACATCCCTGCACATAATGACCTCGCAAGGCTGAATGCAGCAGCACCATCTGGTGATGGCTGCATTGAACCTCCTTGCACAGCTCTCGGTGCCAGGTAGGTCTGCAGGAGCATGGCTTCTCTTCCCCAGCAGGAGCTCAGAGACCAGGCTCCAGACATGGCAAGTTGATTCATTTTGTGCCTTCAAGTGTTCAGGGAGGCTGAGCACTTCCGAGCGCTTCCTGCCAAGCTGCATGGTTTCCTGAGCAGTAGGCTAGCCGATGACACATAGCTGTATTCAAGAAACCAGCTGAGAAAAAAGAACAGATCTCCTGATGTTGTGCCTGAGCAGCAGCATGGTGAATGGCATGCAATGGCAACAAAAACAAAATAAAGCACATGAGGCAGTACAACCTGACTTATAGGTAAATTACAGGATAAACAAACAGATAACAGGCGATCTTACTAACCTACCAATCTGGGAGAAGATTTTAGTGTAGTGGTGGAGAACCCCCTGGAAAAAACAGCTTAGAGCTCACCAACTATCAAAAAGACAAATAGACTCTTAGTAATTATTAGAAACGGAACTGAGAGCAAAGCTGAAACTGACACTCAGGCACTGCATAAATGATACACCCATACCATTTATATAGTGTGCAAATCCACTTCTCCCTCCATCTCAAAAAATGCATAATCGAGCTAGAGAAGGCACAGAAAAAGATGATAAAGGTGATCAAAGGCATGAAACAGGGTTGTGAAGGGAGAGAGGCTGCCTAGCTTAAGATTTTGACTCTGAGAAAGAATGACTGAAGGGGGAAATGTGAGGGAGATCTGTAGAATCATAAACCGTATGAGCTGGATGAATGGAAAAGGATTTCTCATTCTTTCCCAGAAAAGACCTAAGGGGCACTCAGTGAGATTATGAGGTAGCAGGTTTAAAACATATAGAAGCAAATGCCATTTCACACAATGCATAGCTACAACATAGAATCCCTTGCCAAAAATGGAGGCCAGAAATATAAACAGCTCATAAAGGGGCTAGACGTTTATGGAGGATGGACTTACTAGTAGCTACTGACAGTGAGATAAACCCTGGCTCAGGAACTTCTTAAATCACAAGTTGCCAGCTGGGAGGATTGAAGAGAGGAAGGACCACTCTGTGTTTCTCTTATTTCTTATCCTTTTCTGCTTAAGCATTTTCCTTCTTATTCTGAAGCCTCGGTTACCGGCCACTCTCTGGAACAGCATGGCTGAGGTATGATGAATCTAGGAGGGACCCAGTGTGCCTATTATATTCCTCTGGACTGTAATTTCCATATCTGAGTGAGAAAACTCAGGAATGACACCTCTTGAGACTGGCTTAGCCACGGTTTCCTGCAGATGGGTGAATGGCCAAAGATGGGAACAACTCTCTTAAGTTTACTCTTGCATTCTTCCTTCAGGTCATAGTAACCTTAAGGATAAGTTTATGCAAGTTCTCTCTTAAGTTTTTGGTAGTCTGTCTGGAAAACTTGCAATTCGGCTCCACAAACAAAGCCAAAGAGCTTGGCTAAGCCCTGTTACAAGTTTATGATTTAAACCTGGCCTCATCTCACACTACAGCTATGCACAAATTAGAGCCCATTCATGCACCATTTAAAACCTCCACTTCTTTTTCCTACAAAGTGTACATTCCCTTCACGAGTAACCTATAATTCTGTAATAATTTAGTATCGTCCCCATTTGGCAAGTTGCTTAAATTTCTCCACTTTAAATTTCTACCAAACACTGGTTACATTCAGAGGTGAGTCTGTAAAGCGTTGGAAAAACTTTGGCTTTCACAACTACCATTGCAAAAATGCTACTGACATTTCTTGTAAATGGAACTGCAGTTAAATACACTTTAAAAATACAAAAATTAAAAGAGCTGTAGAGGTTAGTGAAGCAGGAACTAACTCTATTTGGTTCATCTATTAATTTTAGTCTATTTATACAACTTCCCTTTTATAGTTCTTTCTGTAAGAGTGCTTGTTAAACCTCTAAATAATGACAGCTGCTAAAAACTGGATATCCTATGTGTGGAATCATTTGTGGTCTGGGAAAAAAAAAGAAAAAGAAAAAAGATCAAATTCCTCACTAATGATAATAATTATGGGATCAATCCAAAACTCACTGAAGTCAAAAGCAAAGCTGCCACTGATTTAAGCTATACAAGAGTCAACCCTGGTTTGTATGTCTGCTGTTGCTCTTGATTTATCCCAGTGCAAACTAGAAAAAGAGATTTAGCCTAATATCAGCTTTTCTTAGGTAGCATGCATACTTATTTTCCATGAGTAAATTGGAGCTCACCTGATCCTTATTATTTTTTATTTTTTGGAAAACACCAGGTCATTTTATAAAGTGCTGGTATTATAAACTGCAGAATATAGTTTATAAGAGCACTAACTCCTACAACCCAACTATTAATTCAACTAATGGCCTGTTTGTTGTATTAAACTGCTCTCATTTGTCTGGGTCCATTAACAAATGCAGTGGTCATTAACTGTTAACAGCAACTCAGTTATTAGATTTTATTACTTGTACAGGAAACACTGGAGAACAAACTGCTTGTTTTGGTTTACTTGGGTTTATTTCTTTCCCAGCAGTCTTGCCCCATTATTTATAATTTAGCTCCTCACTTATTTCCAAACATGACTGACACAGAAATGGGTTCAAGCCATCCATGTGGACAGTCGGTTCACATGCCAGCCCCTACTGCCAGCCCCACCTAGCCCAACAAACCTCTCCTTTAAACCGGAGAGCTCTAAGGCACCAAAGCATTTGGAGTGGCCTCTGCTTTTCTGATTTTTCTATATCTCTTTGTTGGGCAGCAGCTTCCACCCACATATATAATAATGGGATTTAAGTAAAAGATACATTAATGTGTGTCTAGGAGGTGTAAAATCTTCTGCTTCATTCATGGTTCTCTCTCTCTAATTCACTGAAATCCAACATTCAAGCTTAAAAATATCTTCTACCTCTTCGTTGGGACTGATGCATCCAGTAAGGGTTATCTCTTTCTGTCTTGCACAAACATTTAGTCCAGATAATTGTAGAGGTCTCTTCTGGCCTTGTGTTTTACAAATAAGCTTAGAGCCACAATCAAGATCTGAAAGACGTTCCACATTCTGAATGCTGAGGACCCCTGACGCACACCTTGCTCTGCTTTCTTCACCCTGATTCAGTTCAAAGCTATGGAAAAAGAATACCAGTGTCAAATTGTCATGAAGGACTGGCAACAACTTGTCATGAAAGTGGCTTTCATCAAGCAGTCTGAGCAGTTTTCATCAACCTGCAGTGCCATGATACACAAATGAGAGAGGAAACACCCAGAAATGTGTTGTTAGTGCTCTTTGGAAACAGGATCTTCCGGACTCCCGCCAATCAGTTGCAAGACAACTACCAGTACTTCAGAGGTGGAGATATGTGAGGTGACTGTGGTTTACCTTCTGTTGCAATGGGTATATTTAATGAGATTGAAATAACTCAATTTCTGAGCTATTGGTCTTTTTCTGCTGCACTGCAGTTATTAATGGTACTTAAGTTCTTGTCTCCTCCTACAGAGGCACAGGGGTACACCTGGTATAAATGATCCTACCTGTTCACTAAAGGTCAATCAGGACAGGGCCACAACCAGCACAGTGGCACAGTGTATCAGTGGCACACGTGGTGCTTAACTCTCTGAAGAAGAAAGGCCACATTCCTCCAAATAAAGTGATTCACAATGCAGTATCTGAATGTGTTGCATTGGAGATGCGAAGAGGACTGGTGGGTCATTCGGCTTGTGAAATAGGGTCTTATCACAGTTTGATTACGCACAAAGTGGTCAGACGATGGTCATGGAGTGCAAATTTGGCCAAAGTACATCAGCCCAGTGCTATCTGCAAACCCACACAGATGCTATGGCAGCCAATGTAGCCAATGCAACATTGAGAGGAAAAGGGTGAGAGATTTTGCTAAGAACAGGTTCAAGACACTGCTAGTTTGTACAACCAGCACAGGTGATTAGAAAGTGCATCTGTTATCCCTGGGGCAGAGGTTAAAGCCTCTTCTGTGTGCCCATGCCTGTGTCTCACGTGGTATGTGCATGGGGATGTGTAGTGTTGTGGTGCTGGGAACTCAAAGATACGAGTCAGCTGCTGCCCATAAACAAGGCACTTCTGATACAACTTCCCTCCTATCAGCTTCTGATAACAACTTCCTTCCTACCTTCTTTCCCAAGCTAGCATGTGCTGACATATTGTGCAACAAAACCAGTTGGGCAAGAAATTTAAAAGTATTTAAGAAGCCCAAGGATGTGCAGATTATGCCATTAAGAATTGGAGACTTGCTAGGAATGGCCCCAGATCATCAAGCATGCATTCTCTTTACATTGTGGTAACAGGGTAGAATAAAAAGAGCATCTCTGCCTCTTTCAGCAAGTGGTACAGCTCAGAACATAATAAATCCCTGGATTTTCCATGAACAGCAAGACTGTTCAAACACAGAGGAGACCCCACAGTCTTTGCTTTACATACAGAAAGAAGGTGACAGAGCTGTGATCTCGACCCTTGTTACAAAAAGGCTGAGCACCCCATTCCCTGCTTTTGCATGAGATACTGTGCCATTGTACCAAACTCACTCTCCTGTTTCCTCTCCTTCTCCCTCAAGCTCCTCTTGCAGAAATGGGTCTTTCTGACAAAGTCACTGTGTGCTTCGTACAGCACATTATTCCTTCTTTTTGCTCCCACTGCTCCCATTTTTCTTTCTCCAGGGATCTGGGTGTCAGCTCAGCAAAGGAAGAGATCCTGCCACAACAACTGAAAAGCACTTATGATTGTGGTGCGGTTGACAAGCCTGAGGGACAGGATGCCATCCAGAGGGACCTGGACAAGCTCGAGAAGTGGGGCCATGTGAACCTCATGAGGTTCAACAAGGCCAAGTGCAAGGTCCTGCACCTGGGTTGGGGCAACCCCCAGTATCAATACAGGCTGGGGGATGAAGGGACTGAGAGCAGCCCTGCGGAGAAGGACTTGCAGGTATTGGTAGATGAAAAGGTGGATATGAGCCAGCAATGTGCGCTCACAGCCCAGAAGGCCAACCGTATCCTGGGCTGCACCAAAAGAAGCACGGCCAGCAGGTCGAGGGAGGTGATTCTCCCCCTCTACTCTGCTCTCGTGAGACCCCACCTGGAGTACTGCCTTCATCTCTGGAGTCCTCAGCACAGGGAAGACGTGGACCTGTTAGAGCAGGTCCAGAGGAGGGCTACAAAAATGATCAGAGGACTGGAACACCTCTCCTGTGAGGACAGGCTGGGAGAGTTGCGGTTGTTCAGCCTGGAGAAGAGAAGGCTCCAGGGAACCCTTATTGCAGCCTTTCAGCACTTAGCTTTTCAGCACTTAAAGGGAGCTTACAAGAAAGATGGGGACAAACGTTTCGGCAGGGCCTGTTGCGATAGACAAGGGGTAATGGTTTTAAACTAAAAGAGGGTAGATTTAAACTACATACGAAGAAGTAAGTTTTTACAATGAGGGGTGGTAAAACATTAGCACAGGTTGCCCAGAGAGGTGGTAGGTACCCCATCCCTGGAAACATTCAAAGTCAGGTTGGACGGGGCTCGTGGAAGATGTCCCTGCTTATTGCAGGGGGGGTTGGGCTAATGACCTTCAAAGGTCCCTTCCAACCCAAACTATTCTATGATTCTATGACTTGCCAGTGCACCCAGCCACAGCACACTGACAGGCTGATTCCTCCATTTGTGAGATACCTTTGTTTATACTTTCCATACTACCCTGATCAGGAGCTGCTGCCTAAGCCAAACTGATGAGCCCTAGATGCATGTGGTAAAAGCTTCACACTCAGCACATTTTAAAAGAAAGCAAATTAGAAAATTATGTTAAGATTCAGAGGGGAGAGTCAGGCCAGGGCCTGTCACTGCAACAGTATGTAGCTTTATTTCAGATCAGTAAGACTTAGACCCAGTGTTCCCAGTCAGAGAAGCAAGATTTTAGTGAGGACAAGCACTCAGCTTTCAAACCTGTGGTTCCCTTGTCTCTGCAGCATACACCCAATCAGGCATAGATGCACATCTCTGAGGTAAAAGATGCCAAGATATCCTGGGGGAAAAATATCTTCTGGAATCAGGTACCTGCCACAGTCAAATAAAGCTTGCGTGCTTCTGGATCAACAGGACAGACTCCCAGCTGCACTAGACCTTGTGCAGGTGTCAACACAATGTCTCTGGAAGAGAAATTATCCTGGCTATGGAGAGCTGGGGGCTGCATTGATGAAGACATTCAGAGAAGTCTGGCAGGCAGCTCCAAGGGCTGCCATCCTCTGGTCCTGAGGAGACAAAGTGACACCCCTGTCTGTTTGCGTTGAGTGAGGAATAATTTCTGTGAAAAACCAGCATGAACTGTGCCCACCTGCCTGGTCCTCGTGGGAGAGCCTGAAACTGAAATAGGTGAAAGAGCAAATGATAGAGAGTTTGGTAAACAAAACCACTGCAGTGGTTGCCAGAGATCTGTTTAAGATCTAGCACTCCAAATGTTCCTCAGAAAGGTTTATCATCTTACATGAATATTATTCCTTAAGAGGTAGGATGTTGTTCTTTTCCTAAGTAGTTTAACTTTGCATTTTTTTAAGTCCTCAAAAGACTGAACTGTGACCTGTGCTAAAATAATAGTAGATATTGTTTAACAGTAAGTAGGCTAAAGAGGAGAGAAAAAATAATGTATTAACGTTATGGGACTATTATGACAACATGTTGCAGACTCATTATATTAGCTAATAATACCTGACTGATTTGACTCCTTTAACACTGGCAAAGGATTAGCAAGCCCTCAAAGTTCTTTTTTTCGGTCAAGACTTAGCCTGATCTTTCAGTTTCCTGCCATGTCTCTCATTGAATTCCTTTTTCTCATTAAAAAAAGTCCCATCTGCCAAGAACTGCACATTCTTTTCTTCAAGTGCTGAACTCTGTTCCACTGAAATGCAGGAGCTCACCAATAAGCTCTATTTATCTGTACATTGTCTAGTAACCACAAGGGCAATTGTCTTTAATACCTATAGAGCAGATGGAAGTTGAAAAGCTGGCAGGAAAGGGTTAGAATGAATGGAGTTAAAAGAATACTGAGATGAGTGTACTATAGAGAATATAATGATGATGAAGAATGCTCAAAGGGAGAAAGGAACAATTACCTGGACTAGGTGACTAGAAGAAAAAGAAACACAGAGGAGGTATTGGCCATTATTAACCTATAAATTCTATATAAGGAATATAAATTTTTATTCTTCAGTCCATTACAAAGAACTCTCCTCTTGGTTTAGAACTAAACCCCAAAACATCCCCCACCATATGATTACAGTGCTGTGGCAGGCCTGCAATCTGGGATATGCTGTGCATCAGATTTATTGCTATGTTTCTGCTTTAATCATTACTGATAGGAAGAAAACATGCTGTGTATGCAATTTACTGAGATCTTTAAAATCTGCGTAAATCATAAGAACTCTGTGATACCAAGATGCCATCCCAAGCACTCATTGAGACAAACTGTTAGATTCCCAATTACTTAAAATAACACCTCTGTTGGGGCACACCTAGGAGTAAAAGTTACCCGCATATCCCCATCCCCACTCCATGGTGGTTACCACAGCAATACTCTCCCCTTCTTTTGAATCAGGGTGTAGGCTCAACCACTAAATACCAGTGTAGGCTCAAGCGCAGTCCTCTCTCACATATCGCACTGAGATATTCTGACGTGTCTGCGAAGAAACAGGGAGAAACAATGGTTAAGACCTCCCCATCCATCCCATTTTTGCCCCAAACTCTGCACACAGGCAGCAAAGTGTACACATATGGATGCTCTTACTGAGCTGCAACTCATTCTGAATAATAAGCAGGGGGGGAAAACAAGGATGTCAGGATTGCTCTAAAACTTCAAGGCCCTGCTCCAAAATCTTAGAACTTATAAAACATTTAGGAACCAGAAGGTATAGCCACACTGCGCAAGAGAAAGCACCCCCACGAACACAACACTGCATCAGACAGAAACTCTTTAAGTGCAGAGCTACGAAAACCAGGTTTTCTTCTCTTATCAAAGACCTCTAGATGGAGCTACCTCTTTTGTTTTCAAACCAAGCAACAGCTAGTGAAGTACTGCCAGCCATAAGGCACGACAAGAGAAATATAATGCTATGTAAGGGAAGGAAGCTTAGGCATTTACAACAATGTACACGGGAGCATTATTTTGCATGCACGTTGTGCTATCATTAGATATTGTAAGCTTTATCATAACCCCTTGAGAAGCCAGCAGTGTTGCCAATGCCCTTGTATTGCTTAAAAAAGTCACCCCTTCCAGAAGAGTAATGTTTGGGAGTGAAAAGAGAGTCAAACTGGACTGCAGAATGCTGAGATCTGAATGTAAACAACATGCTAGATCCCCAGCTGGACAGAGATCAGCCAGAGTAATTTATCTCAGTGGTGCGGCACTGATACACAGAAGTCTGGGAGATGAGCTCAGTGCTGGACTAGGTCCCTATGAAGAGGGAAGGACTGCATAAATTGGGACACCAGAGAACTCCTTGCCTCCCATGATGGGGGGGGCTTCATTTCTGGAAGGCCTACCCCTTCCGTGGACAGCAGTAGCAATTTTCCCAGCAGGGCCAGTCAGCCTGAAGAGAACTGACTGCACGAGTGTCACACTCAGCCTGCATGATCCTGTAAGCCCGGAGGACAAGCCTTGAGGGTACCACCATGCCAGCACTATGCGCAGGAGGAACTACTAACGATATTGTGTTCCTCTTTGCACTGCACTATTCCCTCCAGGCCTGAAAAGCGCAAAGCCCTGATTTTGGAAGGATTAAGGCAGCATACATCTCCCTTTAAACATGACCCCTAAACCTGCCTGCACCCCATCACCCTTGCACAGGGTGAAGAGCACAGATGGGCAGGGTCTAGAGTCAGCATTTCATTTCCCCTAATTTCTCATCAGCCCTAAAAAAGCACCTGGGAAGGCAGGGCACCCCTGCCCTCCCTTGGCAGCCGCTGTGTTTCACTGCTGCCGGCGCCTGTTCCACTAGAGGGTCCCCTCAGCCCGCAGCGGGGCCGCTCAGGGAGCTCTGCTGAGTGCTGCTCCTAATGAAACCTGAAGGCCAGGCCCGGGAAAGTAAAAATCAAACTTTACAGAAAGCATGCTGTAATTTTATGATGCGCTTTAATTTGATTCTGTTTAGTTAGAGCAGCCCCCTGGGCAGGCTGGGACCGCACCGTGCAGCATACGGCTGTGCTTTCAACTAACAGTTCCAGCCTCTTCCAAGGACATAAATGTTAAAGCCTCCTGTGCAATCAAAGCTGAAAATGATTCTGGGGAGTAAATGAAAAAAACCAGGAGGCCCGCAGGAGCTCACATTTAAAATACATATTTAATCTTATTAAAGGGATAAGAGAAAAATGTTAAAATCTCTAATATTATTTGCATTATAGCAGTGCCTGAGGGGAGTCAAATAAGCTTAGGACTGCCCTGTGCTAGGAACTGGACGAACACCTAGTAAGAAGAACAGAACTTGTCCCACATAACTTGCAATCAAAACAGATGAGGCATAAGGGAAGAAGGAAAACAGACCAAAGAGGGAGAAAGTGGTGGCCTGAGAGTACCCTGCCAATGGAACAGAGCCAGGAGTAGGACCTAGGTCACCCAGTTCCCCTACCAGGGTCCTCCTCCTTGGCTCACACTATCTCAAATGCTCTATGTTCACAGTGTGCCCTGGTTTTGCTGTGGTTTGTTTTTCCCGGCTAGATTACAAACATGGATGCACAGCTCTTCTGAAAGCCAGGTCCCCTGCACTCCAGATTCAGCTAAAGCAAAGCAGGTCACAGGAAAGACCTCGCATGAGTAAACATTAGCCTAAACTGTGACCTAGTGAAAAGAACCAAATATTTGGAAATGCCATCTATTTTCATGTCAATGTAAAATACACCCAGCACTTCAAGCTCTGCCTGTTCCAATACCTCCCATATCCCTGGAGATTGGTGGCTAAGTCTGCACCTGCAATATTCTAAGGGAAGCTCAGAAGGACTTAGTGAGCAGTTTGGCTCCCATAACTGGCTCTTCTAATGGTCAATTTTTCATCCAGATTAGGGATATTGTCCTGGAATTCATGCAACTCCATCTCACTTCCATGGGAAGTGACAACTCTTGGCTACAGCAAGCAAACTCCCTGCCCCCATTCTGCTCCATATTGGTGCAAGATCTGGTTTGCTTTCTACTAAACTGGGATCTTTCAACAGCCTCAAACCAATGAAAATGGTGGCTTATGTGTATATTTGGAGTTGCTGCAGGGGTGTCACTGATGTAATGGGATCAAATTATGAAGGAAATGTTAAGATACGTAACAGCCTGTGATCCCTCACAGCAAACACAGTAGAACAATCATTAACTGGTAGGGCAGAAGAGAATTGTCAAGCAAAATGGATTGAAACATTCCACTGAAACAAAGCTAATGGGAAAGGTGGTGGTTTCCACCCAGGTGCCAGAGAGAAAGTTGGCTCAGCCCAGGATGGGATTTTGGTCAGCGTTAGAGACAGGTCAGCAGACAAGACACTCTCATGTGATGTGGCACACCAAGGTGTAAATCCTAGGTTTGCAAAAGAGCTGGAACTTGGGTCTTCAACATCTCTAGGGATTGCCCTAACCACAGGGCTGTTTGCTATTTTGGTACCAGCTCTCTTACTCACGTAGCATTTTTGTCGTAAAAGGAGAAAATACTGAGTTAATAACAGACAAAATTTTTCTTCAGAGGGCTGAAAAATTATTTTCTTCCCCATACTAATTGCTTAGCATCTACCTCACATGTCTGAAACTGTCCCTGATGTCTAAAGAGCACGTCAGATGGAAGGGATTTTTGTGAGCTGAGCACTACTGGACTTGATTTGAGAGCCAGGAAAATCTGTAGGCGGGTACTTTTATCTGTCCTTACTGCAGAAATTATTGGAACCCCTTTGACATTGCCAAGGAACTTTCTTGACTGAAAAAGGGATATAAGGATCTGTCCTGCAGCATTAAATGTGACTATTATAAAACTTGTCCAGATAGAGCTGGTGGTTCATTTTTCATTCAA
>VYZV01022585.1:185191-210162 GCA_013401275.1 Pandion haliaetus
CATAAAATTATATGATGTGGTTTTGACGAATACGAACATTTCTGATGTATGTGCCCATACAGCTCTGCCTGTAAAACATTTCAGGAGCCTTGAGCACAGGATGTGTTCTGGTATAGGTGGATTATACACAAACAAGTAGTGCAATGAATGCACACTCACACTCTCCCCAAACCCCTGTGGGTTGGCAGATATCAAAACCAGAACCTGAAATTCCCTTTTGGAAGCCTTACATACGTGCTTGGAGCTTTCTGCCTGCGTTTGATCAACTGATTTACAAAATGAATAGCAGAAGAATGGCTGTCATTTCCCTGCTGATTTTGACAGTGGCTGCACCCTTGTGGCAATCAATGTTTTTTAATGGAAAACACCATGTATTTCAACTGGATTGCTTAGCCATATTTTGGCATTCTGTTTATGACAGACAATTATTTGTTATTGAATCCTTAGTGGTCCATAGCATCAACTTCATTCTAATTACCAAGGCAGCCAAGTAATAGTTTTCTCCATTTACAGATATTTGTAGGACTATAACCAGAAAGCAAGCCATAAGTGACTAGGCCAGTAAACAGAGCAGTTTGCTGACTAGTGTTTGTTTTATAACCTTTGGCACATCTTGATATGTACATAATAATAGTTCTTAACCCATAAATAATATTTTACAGAGGTCACACTATAGTTATTTAAGTTCAGGGGTTTATTTCCCAGAACACTAAGTAGCTGTGAATGAATTATGTTTAGTCTGATCTGCCACAGAAGGGTCATAAACTTATAAGTTGTAGCAAACCATGGAATATTACTCCTGTATGTCAGGCAAACTGTAAATGTAAAAGAATAATGCTTGATAAGGGGAAAGTATTTTTATTTTGTTAAAGCAATACATGTTCCTAGGGAAAGACTATAAAAAGTCATGTTAACTTAAGTGACAATTTGGGCAATCTCTCCACATACAGCTTGTGAATTCTGCTTGCTACAGGGGACTTTCTCTGCATGTCTGAGAGGCTACAAAATCCATTCTGAGCAGGCAATCTTTTTCTTTCTTGGCTCCCTTTGGCTTACAGTGTCCCAGAATCCACAGAAGGTGATGAGAGAAACTTTTGTGCCTTTGCATAGGGCTAATAAAAAAAGGGCTCATTAAATGTGGCCAATAGCCTCTTCAACTGCAACAGCCATAGACAAAGAGAAGGCTACTACCTCATTTATTAAGTCTGATGAACAGACAGGGAGGGATAGAGACAGGGAGATAAGGGACAGGGAGGGAAGAGAACTAAGCTGCTGATCATCAGGTAGGGACTTAGATCACTTTGGGGGCTGCTCGGGTCACCTGACAAGGGAGAGTATAGCAGAAAGCAGTGGCAGGGAATTGAAAATGAAGACACCAAAGGGACTGTACATTCTGGGAAAGACTCTGCATGCAGCAAACAGGAGGTGGGACCATGCTTTTATAACAGAAGGATATTTGTTAATTTCAGGACCAACTGAGATGATAAAGAAATCCAGCCAAAGTCCTGAAGAGAAGACACAGGCAGTAAGAGTTAGAAAGAGCCAGACCTGCAAGAACTTTGCCTTGATCCCAAAGAGCACACAAAAATGAGGAAAGCAGGGAAGCCCATCTGAGTCTATATGGGTTTTGGTGCTCGTTATGGTAATAACTTCAAAGCAATAACTGAATTTAGAACCTGCTGCAAAATCTGATTTTCTGTGTGCTTCCACCATCCCTAGTCCCCAAAGCAGTGAACTGCAAGGTTAGGGCCCTAGGAAAAGGCAGATTTAGGCAAGGAGGAAGAGAAACACTGGTCCTGAGGCTGTTCAGCTGCTGTACAAGTAAATCCTATTTCATGGAAGGGGTAATGGATCCTGTGCTGGGGTTACGCCCAGGACAGAGCCTCACCACCAGCTAATCTGCCAAAAGGATGCGGGAGAGCCAGCTGACTGCATATGGGCCCACACTCATGGCCCCAGCAGCAGCTGGCACACTCGAGTCCACATCACACTTTCCTTCCCAGGGCCTGCCCTGCCTTGCCTGTGGCAGGTACAGCACTATGCTATCCCCAGCTTTTTGTTACCAGATGAACTGGAGAAAGCCGAGAGCTCTTAGAAATCTGAAAAGTTTCATGGGTGACCTTTAAGGGATGCCGTACTGAGGGGGTGACAACTTCCCAAAACAAATAAAGTATGAACCAAGAGGATCAATAATGAAGATCATATCATTCTGGTTCTTCAAAATTTTCTGACTCCAACCAACTGTACTCCTGCTATCTGCAGGGGGCCTTGCTGTGAAATGCTATCTGGCCTGGAGACTTTTAAGAAGAGGAGATAAATAAAAATAAAGCAAAAAGTCACCAGCTGTATTTTTCAAATTTGCACTCCTAGTGCTAGATGCCTAAATCCAAGATTAGCTGTTCTGAGAGTGCTGTGGCATGGTGAGACAGGACCTAGTTCACCATCCAGCTGAGCCCTCTGTTATTTGCAAGTTGTGTTAATGTTCTGGCACTTCCTTCTATACAAAATCAGTCCTGCCTAAATGAATACTTGCATACCGGTGGGGGAGATTTTAAAAGTAAAAATATGACAGTGAACTGTTGAGTTCCCACTGAAAGCCAGCAGGACATGCATGCCTAACTTGTTCATTTGCCTTGAAAAATTCCAATGAACATTATTTTGAAATTCATTAACTATTGAAAAGAAAATAAAATTGGGGTGATTTTTCTTGACTTTAAGAAATTTAGAGAACAAATGATTTCTTTTGTGTGTAACCTTTGATGGAACTTTGTGGAACTCAAAAACAAGTCTTTTAAAAAATAAAAACACTCTTAAGTGTCCTGACTGTACTGCGAGTATTCCAATTCATAGATGCTTTCTTATGATTCTGAATTAAAATTGAATTGTAATTTCTGGGAGTGGGAGTCTAAAACCAAGGGGTTCTGTAAACAGCATAACTTGTGAAACCTGGTTTCCCGTGGCTGTATCTCGTGCTTGTGTGTCTAATATAACATGAGCTCCAGCAGAGGCTTCTCCTCTTCTTAGGGTTTTCTGTTTCTCATGTATTTCCCATTTCTATTAATGCAGCAGAGGCTGTGCTGCAGCCTTTCTCTCGGGGGGGGGGACACACACATTCATTTGCATCTTTCCCTTTTACACAGACACCTGTTTCCATAAAACCTGTAGGAATCCTCCGTGAATTCTTACTTTGAATCTTCTTCCTGTTTGTCTGATTTGGTTGAAATTTGCCAAAAATTTCAAAACGTTTCTTGGGTGAATAGAAGCCAAAAATACAGGCATAGGAAAACGTGATATATTTGGTAATTTTGTTTGTTTCCTTATCCATAATGATAATTTCAGCTATATTTTATCACTGAGCTTGTTTATTGTGAAATTTCAATTCAAAATAATGGGAAAATGAAATAAATTGACTAACCATAACAACTCCTATGCCCAAAGAAGTTTAAGGAACAGAGAGTCCTTGGGCTCCCTGGTGATCCAAACAAGTGAAGTGTCACAAAGCTCCTGACTGTGCCCTGTGAACATCCATCCATTTCAGAGATACCAGCGTGAGGTCATGTTGTATTTTTTATTACCTGTATTTTAATTCAAGTATTTGAGATTACAGCAAATAACTTCACTGTTATATAAAGCATAATAATTTCTCAGTCCTTTACTTCCCACACTCAGCCACCAGACAACAGTGGGATATAAAAAGCTTCACAGATATTTCCTAGGTAGTGAAACCTCATGAAACAATGTAGTATAAAGACTACCTGTTTTCAAGGCCACTTTATGCATACAAGCTATTGCCCTCCGCTGGACAGAACATACATAGTGACATTGCTATATTGCTGGGGCTTATACAGCAAATAGGACTGGGATTGAAGGTCTTGTGCTTGATTTCTGAGAGCAATACATTTTGTTTCATTCTGGTAAAGAGGACATTTACAAAACAAGGTGTTTTAAAGCCTGACATAATTGTCTGATCAGAAGGAAACGTCAGCTTATTACTTACTCAATACATGTATTTATTCAATGCTTTAAATAAACAGATAATGGCCTCAAGGATGCTATTGTGCCAAGCAACATACAAGTAAAGAATGAAAAAAGGTCGTCTTCTCCCAAGAGGTCTCATGCCCATACCTAGTTATGTTAAACATATGGGACGTTCGGCATCCGGGCCCATAGGCACGTTTGCAACCATTAGTTCCTTGTGACCTGCACCTACCTGTTATAAACACAGCAACTCTGTATTGTTCACAGGAGACATTACTTTAAGCTGCAGTTTTCCATGCCTGTACTTTTTGCTGAACAGAAAACCTACCCTGGTGTCACTGGAATTTCTAAGGGAAGCTTAGTCAAGCAAGCAAAGTCAATAGCTGTTGGTTGGCTAAATAAAACCGGAAGTGTCCTTTTGAAAATCCTAGCCCTGGAATTTTAGGTGCACCACAGATAAAAAATTACTCTTTCTGCTGCTATTACTAAATACAATATATGATAACTCATTTAAGATTCTGTATTTATCTTTTCTAGACATGAATCATTTCCTAGCACCACAAAGCATCACTCAAGCACCACTCTTTGCTCCCTATAATTTATAGTGTAGTCAACCTTGACTAACCATCCTAATTATGTCTGGTACTTAGGACTGCTGCACATCTCCTCCCCCCTGCCCCCAAATATACACATGCAGGATTACCAATACTTTGAACACATCATGTTTTCTTCCCAGCTTTCAAAAGTGACGTTTCTAAATTAAGATTAGATCATTATTTATTAATTACAATAGTGCCTAAAAATCCCAAATACTATTTTTCAAACAGAACACAGATACAGAGAGATGTAAAAGCCCTGTAGATGAAAGGCCCAGAAACACAATCAAGTTACAGCAGTTTAAATTACAACAGGTCAACAAAACTGTAGTTACTGAGCATGTGCATATTCTTAATCTGCTGCAGATAAGACATAAAATGCATTAACCCAAACCTCACTTAGTGAGATGTAAGTCAATGTATTTTACCTTGCTTTTGTTGCATGGCCCCAGTGAAGAAGTACTGCTTAGCTGTGGTGTTAAGCCAGGGTAACTCATTAGGGCACCTGAGCCCCAGGGCACTCCCTGTATCACCCAGGCAAGGGTGCAATCTTCCCTGCGGACCATGGGTATATGGGGTACTACAAAGCACAATGCCAAACATATGTGCTTCCTACTACCCTCCGCAAAAAGGGCAGATTAATAGATAATTAACATGTATTGACTTGTCTTGTGGTGCTTATAAAATGTGTTTTGCATTATGTTTTTGTAACAGTTGGCTAGCAAGCCTTGACCTGCAAGGGTTAGGACGAATACCTGCACAGCTGGAGCCTTCGTTGGCCAATCACAGTCCCACTCTCATCATTTCCCGATTTTATAAATGTAAATATTGGAGGTCTTGTTTAAACCTTCAGAACCTAAACATGTCATCACTATTAATAACATATGTTATAAGACACCACATGCTGGCAAAATAACCTGCAGTAAATGACACCAAAAATATTGAAAAGCTTAGCATAAAATTGAAACTCGTTAATGGTACACTGTGCAGTTTGGCATACAACTAGAGACAAGAATTCCACACAATGGGACTGTGTGAGTGCTAACAGCAGGCTCCCACAAGATAAAATAAACTTGTTTTATGGACATGAGGAATTGATTTTTAATGAGATTCTGCTCAGCCGTAACATCATCCTGGGAGGGTGAGCTAGTTTTCCCCTTGCCTCTGGTGCAAAATTATAGTTTGCAGAATAAAGATGCATTTAAATTAGGCCTATGGATTTGCACCTTCATCATATTAAGTGAAAACTAGGTGTTATCCTAGGTCTGAGTATAAAATGGTTATTAAAATGCCTACAAAGAAGGTCTTCTCTTCCTTGCATTATCTATCTGTATGTTCTGGCATCAGGAGGTCAGCCTACAAGCAGAACACACACTCCTCGAGTTCTTTAGGAGATAAATTACCTCACAAGCTTATTTGCTGAGCACAGAAGATTAGTAAAAAAAGGGATAAATCTCTCTCTTTAGAGAAGCTGAGTACAGACCTTTGAATTTATCTTTTCATGTCCAGGTCTCAAGTGCCTGTTAAGAAAACATTAAAATGTAAAGAGCTTATCAAACTTGCAGTTTGATGTCAAATCACTGACACGTTCAGTCACAGCAAGAAAGGACTGTCCTGTTGCTACCTATTCACATTTGATTATCTTTCTTATTCATTCCATCAGTTAAAACAAATACTAAACCTCCTCTTTGAACCCCAGAAAGAAAACCAGAGTCAAACAGATAGAAAGTGCCTTGTAACTGGGCAGAACTTGGGGAAAAACAAGAGACAAAAGCAAGAACAGCTATCAAGCCTCTTCAGCTTTAAACTTAAAACATTTTCTTTACAAAGAAATCACATTTTTGCTTCCCAAAACAATGTCACTTGGCCCTGAACAAGCTGAGCTGCACAGTGTTGCTTTTCTTTCCTCTCTGCTGTTATGGTTTGCACTGTTTGTGTGCAATCATTGGCTTTTAATTGCCTTCTATTGCCTATTTCATTTGTCAATAAATAGAAAGTGCAGACCTATCACCAAAGGCCTTACATCTGTTTCTCATACATCTTAGCCACCCATGGTGCCTTAAGCTAAAGCTATCCCCTACTGCTAACCAGGCTACCAGTTTATTAGGTTTTTTTCCCTGCCCTTTTAAAAAGATGAAAGTTCCTAAAAGCTTTTTTTGTGCAAGTGATGGTTGAAGTTAATGAAGTAAGCATCTGTTAGGTGAGAGAAGGTCACCCTGGGGTTGGGCACCTCCCAGTGGTGGAACTGGCATTAACCCAGCGATTAGTATGTGATGACAACACCTTAAAGATAATTAGTTGACAATGAGTTGAGAGCCTGTTAACCCCTTTAACACCTTATAGTTTATGATTATAATGAAACACTTTGGGACAAAACAAAATAGATCTAGTTTTCCTTGAGTGATTTACCATTTTTTCGGTGTTTCACTTATCATTTTTGTGACCTTCTTCCAAAGAAAGAAACAGCTGCCAGCAGCCTAGAGCATGTTTCTTTATCTTCATCAACCAGGGCTGAAAGGCAGCACCAGCTTTCTGTCCATTTTTCTCCACTAGCTATGAGGTTAAAGACTCTTTGGCCTGGGGTAGGGGCCATTGCTGGGGTAGACACAACAGAACAGATACATGTAAATTAATGGCTTTTCTCATGTGACTGAAGGCTGAAATGTCAAGCTAATTTATTTTTTTCAGGTGGTTTTTTCACACTGATGTGGACATACCCCTAAAATTTTAATGGAGGCCATTGGATTTGACTCATCTGAATGTTACAGCTGGGCTCACTCAGATCATTCCTCAGAAACAAGGGCTACTTGGCAGAACAAGAGAGAGGCTTTTATAAACTAAGTAGTAAGAAAGGCAGGATCAGGCCACATCTTCATTTGAGTGAAGCAAACAGGAAACAGCATTGATCATGGGTGTGGAGAGACAAGGATGAGGAGGAAGCAAACAGAGAACAACTGGCAGCCTGCTGTGATTTATATACACTGGCATTTCCCATCTTCATTCATTCACTCAATGTTTAATCATGACATGAGAGCTCAAATGAATTATGACTGGCAGTAGCTCAAGAAATTTGGCAATAGCAAAGTAAAACAAATCTGTGCACAGCATTCAAGAAAAGCCTGTCTTGAGATTAAAAATATAATTAAATTTATTTTAAAAAGATATGTTTCTTGCTTTCCTCTTCCTTTGCACTTTCTAGTTCAATGTGATAAAGGCAGTCCTGGTGAGTAAATTTTATGAGAACATGTCCTTGCACCATTTTTTGACACAGACCCAGAACAAGGACTGGTCTTGCTTTCATTAGATTTAGCATAGGACTTCTATTGATTTCAGCAGGAACAGGCTTTATGTTTGGTATGTATCCAAATACATGGCTATCTAAGCTACTCTGTAAACTTTCTGAAATGTGCCCATCATTAACAGTTACCAGGGTACTAATATGCACAATAGTTCCACACAATTCTCATTTCTCCTGTGCCTCCCATTTCAGTCCTTTACAGTGCTTTAAAAACATCAGTAAATTAAGTTCCATTGTGGCAAACATTCCCTGGAGAGACTTTTATTCCCAGGTGACAGGCAAGGCAAGGCTTGCAAAGGATACCCACAGCAGTTACAACCCAGACCTCCTGGCTCCCAGCCTTGTGCTTAACTGCTAATTAAATACATCTAGATTAATGCAGAAAATGTAGAGAGTTTTGTTATGCTTTTTAGATTTAAAGGTAATATATAGATTCAGCACTGTATCGAATGTCCATAAACTCAAAAGTAAAGTATTTCCAGCAATTTCTAAGTCCCTTATTTACTAGTTTGTACTACTGGGTAGTACTGAGCTTAAGGAAAACTTGCTATCATTTATCTTAATAGAATTCTAGGAATAGAAAGACTGTCGTTCTCCAAAAATCAAGACTATTATCCAAAACTGATTCGCCTCTCTGATGTTATGACCATCAGTTCTTCTAGCATTGAAAAGAACTCATAATAACTTTATCTTAAACACAGTTAGCTAATGTAATTTGCTATTGTACGTAGATGGGTCATAAAATCAGGACTCCTGGAACACATCATTGATTGTTTGAGTCTTGAGTATTAAATGTGATTCAGGGCTAATTAATCATTCCACTCTATGATAGAGCTGAAAAATATGCTTAAAATGCCATACAGAATCAGATGTTCTTGCCTGAGGGATATTGCTCTCATATTGGTCTTTAGATTTATTGGTTCCTCTTACTGCAAGCCTTAAATGCATGATTAGTCACAATGTTAAGTACAGAATTATTTGTCTGACTATGAATTTCAAAAATATGGCTCAAAATTAATTGATGGAATGAAAAGGACAACTTTATGGGCTGAAACACCAGCTAGTATAAAAAAAAGCTACATTGGCTTCAGCAGAGCTACAGAAATTTATGCCAGCTGAGGATCTGTTGCCATCGCTACAAAATCTTTTTTAGCCAGTTATTTCCTTTCTACCCATTTTTAAACTATTTTAGAACATTGCTCTGAGGAACCCATCTAAAATATCTGTTTATAATGGGATTCTGTCTTAAGCCGCATGATCTTGTTGAATTCAGTTCTTACCTGCCTTTCTTATCTCATCAAAAATGATGAAAACTCATGCTGATTTCAGCATACCTAAATCCAGAAAACATGCAACTTGGACAGTTAAGTTGGAAACCAGAGCTATGCAAAAGTCTTAAGAATAGCTGGATGTGGAATAAGTGGAATTATCAAGGACATCAAGGAACGGTGCTCTTTTTTTGTACGATTCACAATTTCTTTCAAAGATGCTTACAGCACCATTGCCACCACCCTGCTCTGTTGTGGGCTGCTGCCTCCTCAGGGGGGGGTCAATCCAGCTCACTTTCCAGCTGGATTTGCATTATCCCAGCAAAATGGTAACAGCTGGTTTGGTTTTGTTGATCATAAAGTATTTCCTTAAGAATTTTCAAGCCATATAGTAAGGTGTCCAGGCATTTTCAGCTCTCAATAAGAAAAATTTGTCAATATACAAGGATTTGCGTATTAGGTATTTCACCCCACCATCTAATCTCACAAATAGGGCAAACAAAAGCATACAGGCTGTATAGGTTAGGTATTTTGATGGAGCAACAGTATGTTATCCATGTCTTTTAACCAGGAAGGAATAGTATGAGTGGGACACTTTGACAGACATCATTATTATTACTATTTAGTTTCACAATGTTGTTCTACAGAGGTGTGACCACAGCCAGAATGCAAAGCCATGCAATGGCTAATCTCAACAGCAGCTTCTGTGACAGCACTCTTACTAACCAACAAAGCTCTCCCAGACTGGAGAGAAGCAGGAACAGGATGGACATGTACATCCTGTTGTTCAGTCATGAAACCTACTCGAATGTCTGCTCAGCAAAATGGTCACTGCTTAAGCAAATGTCTTCAGCTGAAGAAGTAACCAGCATTAAGTCATTTGAAAAAAGAAGATCTCTGATGAGCAGCACTGCAGATGGAGAAACTTTCCATTGGTATAGAACTAAATAAATATTCCTCTCTCAATGTCAGCAAAATGCCTCCGCCAGCACAGCCAAGAAAAAGAAGGAAACCAGCGTGGGAGCCAGCACACAACCTTGTTTGGGGCTGCTTGAGACAGGAATGGAGTCTGATATGTTGCCATTTTCCATACACTGGCCATCACGGAAAAATAAAGTGACAGAAATAAACTTTGTGGGACTTCAAAAAGATGAACAAAATTTTCCAAACCCCCTCATGATTTTACAGTGTTAAAGCTATTGCTAGATCAACCAACAAATTTTCTCCCAAATCCTTTTTCTGAAGTTGACAAGAGTTCCTACATATAGAGCATGACCAGACCTAAATCCACTAAAACTCAGGGAAATGTTGAGATCACGTGAGGATCTTCTCAGTAACAGAGACTAGGAAAATGCCGGGAGAATTGTCATAGTTTGCTTTGTTACCTTTACGTTTAGAGAAGTTTATACAAGTTGCAAGCCTGTGTCATTGACTTTTGCTTTCAGATAACGCTAAAGATTTAAGCAAGCTTCCTTCTAGAAGGGTAATCACATTCCTCCAAAGGTCACTTGTCTTTACATATATTTAATAGCAGCCTATGTTTGTCATGTCCCATACCATGGTTATCTGTGACCTGTTCTTCAGGCCAGCAATGTCACTGCAACTCTACCATGTCTTATTAGTACTGCTGCTGGTATGCCCATGAATGCCAGCTTTGAGAGATTTCCCTATTTATACAGCAGCTGGTATCTGTTCTGAAGGCTCTTCCATTATCCACAGCTCACTCAATAGAAAGTAACACCAATCCTGTCATTTTCTCTGAACCAAGTTGTCTAATTTATTCTAAATTATAAAGGTAAGTGACTTAAGACCCATAATAAAGAGGCATCAAACCTTAACAATCCTCTTTTCAAATGAAAGTTTCCACGGATAAAAAATCTGCCCAGGTCAGACTAACTTTTTATAGTTTGAATTTAAGGGCAGGAAGGGACTTATGCAGCATGTTGCTTCATGGGGGACCTTGGCCATTTGACAGACATGTCCATGGCTATCTGGCATGGGAGACTGGAATTTATAAAAAGAATCTCTTACCACCCTGCATAGGAGACTGGAAGTTATAAAAAGAATCTCTTACCAGCCCTTTTAGGGAGGGACAGATACTGACTTCATTTTCTGGAGGAGAAGACAAGGGAATTTATCGTAGAATTAGAAGGCTCTGAGCAAAGAGCAACTGAGAGGGCTGAGGAAACTTAAAAAAGCAAATATGCAAGAAGTGTTTATTTTTTTAAAATCTGTGTATTTCTCTCAGAAGCAGATGTAGATTAGTACCATTATTAATTAACAAAATCAGAAAACTTTATTCATCAATTATCTGTGTTTCAGCTATTATGTGTCTCTGAAAATATGACCTCTAAGACTAGAGAACATAAAAGCTTGGAGCTCTGCAGAGGATATTTTTACTAGCTGGAGTGTCTTTGAGGCTTTGTGGAGGTTTCAAGTGGACAATAAGGTCCATTTTTGCAAAAGAGAAGAGAGAAAAGGCACCTTAGGAAGCATGCCAGATAGAGGAGGACTGAGGTCATGTTATGCCCAATCCATACCAAGGGAACATTAAGGGTAAGCAGGCCTTGTGTGGTGAGACCAGTTGTGTGTCCAGCTGGAGAAAGTCTACCAGAGCCACATGACATGCAATGTTCAGTTTTCGTTAACATCTGTGTGGTCTAATTTTCTATTACTGTCAGCAAGTTATTTCTAGGAGTGCCAGGTTATTTTGTCCATAAACATTGTCCCCATCACACATTTCTAATTTTGACCCTATTTGTCTCCAGTTGATTTACATTTGGCCAGAAGCAAATTACCTATTGGAAGCATTTATTGAAAATTAATTAGGTGGCTAAAATACCTCCAGCAGATTCTGTTAACAGTGTCTGTTCCTTGTGGCTCTCCAGAATTCAGCATTTTCCAGTTAAAACACCTAGCAATTAAAAAAAAATCCATAAAGTAAATGATATAATTAGTTCCAGAATGGAACTTGGTCTCTTTGAAATCAGATGCTTTCTTCTAAGGCTACAGTGCCATACAATAGCAAGGGGTTTATAGTGCCAGGGGATTTTTGATAGAGGAGAGGGTAAGCACTTAAAATAGCTAAGTCACTGCATGAAGCAAAAAGAAGGTGTCCTTGCTAGCTTAAAATTGGCCAGGCATACAGGATAACTGTGCAAATACCAAAGTGGGGAAGAGGTGAGAAGACAACATGTATAAAGTGAGATTAAAAGGAAAAATACAGAATTAAATCAGAGGCAATCACAGCACCCAAGAACATGGAAAAACACACTGCATCTCTCTAAAGAAAAGCCAGGATGTTAACATGATTTACTGCAAATAGTTCCACAACATTAAAATGAGTTTTTATTTTCTGTGTGTGCTGCTTCAAAGAACAACTCTGTGGGCTCATAAAAATGCAGAGAACAAATAGGGGCCTCTAAGACCAATTTATATGCCATGCCCACTGTGCACTGAGACACATATAATCTGTAAAATGTCAGCTTCAAAGTTCCACAGAGATTGGTGTTAACCCTGACCTCTGACCTTGCCGACTCTAGCTGGGCCCTCATGCTCTCTTAACCAGCTGTTTTAGATAAATGTGCTCCATTTTTAAAGAGATTGTCTCAGAGTTTTACGTGAATAGTAGTAATATTATTAACTCTCGCTGAAAAAACCACCTTAACTGAGAGTCTTTACAGATGGGCCAATCAAAGTCTTACCCCATGCAGAGAGTGGTGGGTTAATAAATATGTCATTGGACTGAAAATATTTAAACAACACCGGGAGAAAAGAGCAAGGCATACGACAAAAGGAAAGCATATTAGTACTGTTTCCTGTCAAAATACACAGAGGAAGCACTTTACTTTGACCATTTTCCTCATAAAGAGACACGGTAGGCCAAAACAAACAAAGCTAAGGAATCTGGTTTATCCCACTGTTGGATACTGAGGACTATCAACTTAAATGAAGTAAGGCTGAGTGACCAAAACCAGGTTATCCTTGACAAGACTGTTAATTGAACATATCAGCAAAGGTAATCACACAAACTGTGGCCCCGTCGATCAATACTTCCATTTTATAAGGTCTTGTACATGTTTTTCATATTATACTTTATGTATCTCTCCAAAGGTAGGTGGGTGATTAGCCTCTCATAGTCTGTCGGAAGTCCAAAAGTATGATGTAGCCTGCTGGTTTGGCAAACCATGGACAAAGTCTAAATCATCCTCTTGGAAGGAAAATGTCGAAGTTCAAGGGCAGACAGTATATTTTAGACAACAAAGAAGCAGCTGGTGTCCACTCATAATAAATAAAAATAAGTTAGGGTCAGAAATACAAGTCAACTGTCTCCCCATTCACTGAACATGAGCCAAAGACAACTGGAGTCAAAGGGAAAGCTCAAAATGATTTCATGAGGTTTTGACTCAGACCCACTGTGAATCCAGACCTACTTTTCATGTAGATGGGGTGAGAATATATCCACAGATTTCCACAGGACTTGCGTCTGGCTCTTCAGCATCGTATTCAGAAACCACCTGCCCTTCTTTTTTTGCTACTGATATGTTCAAAAACTGTGAATAGATTAAAGAATAAAATGTAACTCCTTAGAAGCCACAACAAACACAAAAATACGGCATGTAGGTTAAAAAAATAGAAGATTTAGAAATATTGCTGTTCTTTAATAAATAAAAAAGTATTTCAATTCAAGCCACTGTTTAAAATATTGCAGCCAAATTGTTTTCACACTATTTACTTTCAGGGACCACAGTACAAACCAATTTTCTCACTGCATTTCTAAACCCTCTTATAGTCTTCCTGGGTTAGCAGATAACCATAATGTTGAGAAATCAAATACAGAACTGTCAGAACATGGAAAGTTAGAACTGAAAGCTCAACTTTTGCTCTTCCCTTCAGTACCTCATGACTCAAACAAGAAAACTTTTCTATCATTACCAGTTGTTTGTTACTGTAGTACAAACAATAATCTTATTCACTCACATTCAAAATGAGACTGAGAAGAGAGGGGATTTTGAAGAACAACTCACCATCATCCAATCTTTAGCATAGTTAAACATCTGCTTTCTCAGCTGTCTTTACCTTAAAGTTTGAAATTTTCCAAATTCTTTGACAATGCCAATAAATTAGGTTTTAAAGTTATTTTCCACATTATCGGATTCATGTTTTCTAAACAGAGCATAACCTCCCACTAGAAAATGCAAAACACACACAAATATGCACTGGTACAAGAATTTAACAGAGACNATTTATTATAGTCTTTATATAATATATAATTTAATATATAATGTAATATAAAAATCTAAAATACTTTCCAACAGAGGAAACATTAGGAAGTCTGAGGACAGGACATACAGAAATCTGTTACATAGTACTGATCTGTGGCTGCTTCTTTGTCAGCCTTCTTTAATACATAAATTGGCTCCTAGAAAATCTGTTTGTTTTTGAAATTTAATCTCCTTAAATGGCATGGGAGAGAAAATGAGTTTAAATTACAAGCAAAACAAGTTTGTGAAGGTAAACATTTTGTTTTCTAAATCCCCAAAATAGGTTAATAGTTTTGAGTTCTGTGAACTTCAGGAGGTTTGCCTTTCCCCACATGAAATATTTACTTCCTGTTCCCACTTGTGTCAACAGAAATTCTGTTGACTAACAGGGAAGCAAAAAAGGGCATGAACACATGAACCAACCTAAATAAGAAACATGTTTCTCAATGCTTGTTTATGGTGAAAATCCAATTACAGTTCCTTAGGATGTCTGAACAGTATGACAAAGCCTTTGGGAAGTAGTAGATTGTCTTGATTTCAATTACACCTCTTTCGAGGAATAAGAAACTGTTCATCCTTGAAGTTCATCCAGTTTTTTAAACCAAATATTGTTTCTACTAGAACCATGAACCCATCTTTGCCTCTCGTTAGGATGCTGTGAACTCTATGTGGAAATCCAACAGAAAGCACATAATGGAGCAGCAGTAACCCTCTTTGTAAACCCCCTACAAATTTGTAAATCTAACCTTACACTTCTCTCTGTATCACCTCTGTACTTTGCACATCCAACGTAGGGCTTTGTCCTCCCCCTCCTCCCCCTTGGCACAGCTTGCTTGTTGGTAGCACTCCCATGTTACTGGTTCCCTTTTAAAACTCTGTGTGGGAAAAAAACTTCTCTTTCTCACCCTTAATCTGGTCACTGCCTCTTGCATTAATGGAGACATCACAGCTCTGAGGTTAAGGTACCGGCCTCATATTCGGCAAACTCGGGCTCACATCCTTTCCCTACCAAGGCTCCTGTGTGGCCTTGGGTGAATCATGAAAGGCTTAGTCATAAAGCATCTTTTGGTGCCCAACCCACAAACACAGATCTTCAGCACCCTAGATGCAGTGCTACTTGAGCCTATATACCTAGATTACCACCCTCACAGTCTCTTGTTGCTGGGCATGTGTACAACCACTCCAACGCTGAGTGTGGGTACAACTCCAGCTGTTCAGCCACACGGAAACGTTTACCAGATCCCACACAGCACAAAACATCAAGAAGAGAGATGTGTGGAAAAGTGTTGCATTTATATATCCAGTATAGAGAATGTGGGAACTTTCCCCACAGATGTGCTAAGCTTCACATTTTTTCCTGCTCAATTCAAGCCTCTCACCTTCCTAGAGATTTTCCTAATTACTGCACTCTAGGATATTTGGAGGTAGGACTTTTTCAGTCTCTCCTGTTTGTACAAAATAATTAAATGCTTATTGGAGCAACTGCTGTTGCCTGAGTGATTGTGCTAACCACCAAGCTAGAATAATTCACCCTCTGACCCCTCACACATCTAAGCGTTTAGAAAAATTACTCCTTCTAACATTATGGAGCTGCAGTTTTCAACAGTTTTCAATTTACAAGCTCCCTATTTTTTTTTTTTTTTTCCAAAAGAGGTATGTATCCTTGTATAGAGAATTTAAACCAACTGACAATACGCCTGCTTCTGTTACTTGTTTTTCATGGACCTCTTGGAGTATTCTACAGACTCCCAGAGGTACACAGACCACAGGCTGAAAAACACTGTTGCAAAGGAAAAAAGCACAGGTTTAATAACATTGGCTCATTCTCCTGAGGCCTTAAGACTGCTGCCTTCATAATGCATGTTCTGCAGACCTTGGCTCTGAGAAGATGGAATATGAGACACAATCTAGATGTTCACCTGCCAAGTGAGGAAAATCTTTTCCTTTCCCAATGAGACACAAGTATTGGCACAGGAGGTCACTAAAACCAAGTGTTTGCTGTTGTGGTGATGTGCGTTCAAAAAAGACAGATGTGTGTGAAACAAGATCCTCCATTCCATAAGATCCCACTGTACTATAAGAAAGTCATATGGGAACTCTGACACAAGTGGAGACTGTTAAGTTTTGAATTGCAAAAGACATGGTTTGTTCCCTTTCCCCCTCCCTGCAAACAAAAAGGAAGGGAAAGAGACACATCCCTACCAGACGTTGACGGGAAGCACATTTCAGCTAATCTGGAGGCATTTCTGAGCTATGGTTTATGGTAATAACATCACAGCTGCAACACCTGATTGTTAGAATCACCCTAAGATATTCATGACGAGTAGGAGCTCAGCCTGAACGTGGTGAAAAAAATGCAATAACAAAATCAACAAAGTTGCAGACATTCTGACATCTTATTTGTCTAAAGAGTTAGAGTGGATTTTGCACTTAAAGGACTGTTTCATAATCACTTTATGCTCCCTTTAATCAGTGAAGAGAATTAACTAGACCACTTCCAGGTTTAGTTCATCTGAATTGCTTCAGATGTCTTCAATAAGATAAACCACACTCTCCATGTGCCTCTCTCTCCATGAGCCACAAAGAAATGCAGAATATTAGCACAATGCAGAGGACTACACTGTAGGCACTTCCATTTAGACAAATGAAACCCACCCCTCACATTTAACTAGGGCTGGTTCAAATTTTCTGGTGGAATAGTAAAAATGCAATGTCTTCAGCAAAGAAAATATCCATTTCTGTAATCAATTTTGCAGACACATTTTTATTTTCCTGTTGGGAGCGTGGGATATTTACCTTTGGTCAATATTCATTTCTGCACACATGAGTCACCAAAACAGGGGCTGCAGGCCAAGTACCTCAAGGCCCTGTAGGCTGTGATGTGTAGCTGGACTATGTTTCCTGTGATGGACTGTGGCAGTTTTGGCAACCAGGAAAGAAAAATCCAGCTACTACTTATCTGGAGCTGGAACAAACTCCAGTAATCTGGGCTTGCATATGAAGGGGATTGGGATGAAAATGCTGAAGAGCTGAAAGCCAGATGACCGAGAAGCAGAGACTGAGCTTATTCAAAAAGAATGCCTCCTGGAAGCAAGCAGGTAACTGAAGCAGCTCAGGTGTCCAGTGACTGTAGTATAATCAAAATGAAATCCTGCTTCAAGTCAATTACTTTGCCTTGGGAAAAAAAAATATAGGCATTTTAATAAATTCCAGTGTCTTTCTGCAGCATGTAGACTACAGAAGAGTAATTAAGACCATAATTAAATTTTCAGTAAAAGGCTAAAGTGGGAATATGAGGAATAATGTAGGTATTGGTGGACATTGCGTTGCTGTGTTTTTCCATTGCATTGGTTATGGTAGGTGTTTGCCAGTTGGCACTAAGCATAACAGTGGTTAGTCGTCAGATGATTACCAACCATGACATTGTCAGGTTTCCTGACTTCTAATTCCAGAAGAGCTTGCCCAACAGTAATCACAGTTAAAATGTCTATGGGAGAGGAAATCTGTGGGCTCATAGTTTGTAATTTTTTTCTACCTGAAGTAGCTCTTCTTCCCAAAATAGTATTTTGAGCATAAGTTCTTCCTTAGCTACATCCCACAGCATAGTGCAGAGTTAGGAGAATGAAAGCCGTATGCTAACAGCCATAACATAAATATAACGTAAAGTGGAAGCAACCAGTTCTTTGGGGGAGAGAGCTAGTCTTCCTCTTCTGGGTTTGTGCAGCTTCAACAATGGTAAGAATAAGGACAGTAACAGACAGTGACAGGGATAGATGCAAGTCCTGAAACTCTGCAGAGGTCCAGGAACATGACATCCAAAACAGAATCAGTGTGCTGTGATTGCCAGATGTGGCTCTGAAAAGCAATCAGTTGGAACAGAATTGAAGATTACCAGTCCATCGCAACAGGAGCAGGAACCAACACTGCCTTTCTCAATGCCAAAGAACCACATACAAACCACATCTGAAAACCAAGAACCTTCTAGCACTTAGAAACCAGGTCTCAAAAGCTCCATTTTAACAATAACCTGTTTTTTCAGAAGCCAAAGCCCGGGCAGTGATACATTAACAGATCTTTAGGCCATAAGGAATCATTGTGATATCCAAATTAGATCTCCTGCATAACACAAGCACAGAACATTTCCCTGACACTCCCACATCCAGAACCATGACATGCAATTTGCCTAGATTTCAGATGTAAGTTCAGTAATGCTATTTTGCCATTTTAAAAAGTGAGAAGGGCACACAAATCTAATGAAAAGTAAGATGGACATATAGTAAAGCTGTTATGTGTTCATAGAAACACTACCTCTTCCATGGAACAGTATCCAGTACCAAATTTAAGAGTCCAAGTGATGGAAGTTTAAGCATCCTTAGGCAATGCTTTTGGTGTGATTATCTCCTCATGACTATTGTATTCTTTGCCATAACTTTCCCGCTGCTATTTTTTACATGGTAATTTGAATTTTTTGTTAAAATTCTCATGCTTGGCTCTACATTTGAGAGCTTGATGTAATTGCAAAACCTCTTTGCTCTCTCTGCCCCCTTCATTATTCTTGCACAAAGAAATCTCTCTTTGTGTAAGTTAAGGTTGCTGGAAAAACAAACCTTCATGTTTTGACCATTTGTTTTATATTTATTCTTCCTTTGCTAAGTATCAAACTCACCACTTTTTTAGAGATAATTTTAGCTTTATTTCCTTAAGAAAGAAGGGTGTTCTCTCATGGTGTCTGTGGCTGTAGTTCAGTGTGCCTTTAAAGCAGGCCCTGCCAGTGTAAAGAAAAAATACTTGCATCCCCTCACCCCATGCCTCCTGCTCACCCACTTCTACCTCTGCAGGAAGTGTTTGTGCAGCCTTGCAGCAAATCAGATGAGGGAATGGTGCCAGCTGAAAAAAGATAAGCCATGCAGTCTTACTAACCCAAACCTAATATCCAAACCCAATCATTCACAAATTTTTACATGTGATCAGTTCACCACCCAGCTGTATAAATGCCCATGCAAAGAACAGCCAGAGAGGAGCAATGGGCAGCCTGCAGTGAGTGCAGAGGGAGAAGGGCGCTGCATTTTTCAGTGGCCAGCTTAAAGGGTCACCAAATACTCCATGTGTGCATGTGTGTGCATGCACATATGTTCATCAGTCTTCGCTCTCCCTCTCCCTGTATAGCTCTTAAATATGTCTGGTAATCTCAACCAAACCTCACAGCAGGGCTGAGAACTCAAATACATCAAGTTCCTACTTCTTACACAGACATTGGAAAAGGGGAGAGATGGAAGTCAGAAACTCCTCAGAGGAGAAAAACCACAGTGTGAGCTCACCTTTTATCAGCCATCAGAGAATCCACATGTGCAACCACTTCAGAGACACTGATGTTATTAGTCACCAAAGCATCCCCACTGGAGAGGCACAGGAAGCCTGGCTTCACAAGTTCCACTGCTCACTGAGCAACTTGTTAGATTTACTAGCTTTTATTCAACTGTTTTGGGGTCTCCAAAGAATCTGCAGTGGTGACTGTACAAGAGCAACTCACTCTGGCACTGGCAAGTAATTAGAAGGAAAAGAACCAGAACAGCCATTAAAACAGTCAAGGCAACTTTTTGATCCAGGACCCTTAAAAAAAAAAAAAGAGAAGAAAAAAGACTTAAACTAAGTTTCAGCATGTAGGAGGAGAAACACTTCCCAATCTGCCACACGCACACCCTGGCTCCCATCTCAGGTTTGGTCCTAGGGGGCTTGGAAAAATGTTAACACCTTAGGCTGAGTTTCACCATCATGTAACCTTTCAAATTCATAGCAAAGCGTGGCCTGTCCTAGGGGCTGACAATCACTTTGCAAGGAGCTTTTCATCCTGAATAGAACTAGTGGCAAAGGTTTATTACTCTTCACAACCATTCTGTGCATCAGTGGGAGCAAATGAAACTCTCTTTAAGGAGGGCTGGAGCCCACACAAAAATTTCACCTGCTCCTTTCTGTAAACATACATTGTGAGTTTCACTCAAGAAAATAAGGAAAAAGGAAAGACTTTCTCAAAAAAAATGGGAGAACACTTACTTTTTATTGCTAATACTACAAGCCACAGTTCCAGTCTAGTTTTCCTCAGACTTGTTTCACTTTGTCCTGCAGAGGTCGGTCTTGCCTGCAACACTCTTCAAAGTAGCAAGCCCTCTTGCTCTGCAAACAGCAGGTCTATTCCACTCTCCTAAAACACTTCAGGGATTAGGAGAATTAGAATTTGGGAAGGTTTCATCCCCCAAAAAAGCTTTGTTGGAGTTTCTCTGTACAACAGTGATGCATTGTTTTTACAAGAATTTAAGTTCTAAAAAAAAAAAAAGTTATTATGATCCTCCTAAGTTGTATCATCTATCCCAAGAAAAGTGAAGAGCAAAGGATAAATCGTACTTCCCCCAAAACTCTTGCAACTGGAGAATAAACTAGTCACAGTTGATGAGTTTTGATATAAATATGCTGAATCAAGGCTTTTTATTGCCTTTTTCAGCCCAGCATTTGCACTTGCACCACTAACCAAGATCTCTGGACATAAGAGATGAAGTAGAGCAAGCCCCTAATGCAACCAGCTTTTCTTCCCTTGTAATGAACACATGTATTCTCCACACTGGGATGCAGCCTTGCTCCTGAAGCGTACCAGAACATGTTCCCAGAGACTGCAGAATGCTTTAAATCCCGCTGTAACTCCACAATTCTCAAATGTATGACTGTGGACACCTCTTCCTGACATTGCACCCCTTGGGTATACTGCACAAAATGGACTGTCATCCTTCAGGAGGAGAAAAAAACCATCTCCATTCCAAAGCAATGAAGCACTGTAATTTTCCTTATTTACCCTAAACAAGATTTGATGTATCAAGTGCTAAAAGCTCTTTGCCACTGTGCTGTGGGGGGGGTTTCTTATCTCCTCTACACCACTGAAACATGAGCTGAGTGGCAGTTCTCTGCTAAGCTGGTTTTGAAGGCAATTTCACTAACATTTTCCAAATCACTTCAACTTTCCCACCATCTCAGGACCGATCCCCAGCTAGAAGTATTTAGTGTGGCAGCTGCTTCCTGAGACATTTGGCCTCCTGAATACATTCCTTTGGGACTAAGAAAAGGATTTGAAGGAAACCGGAGGTAGTTCACTTTTCAGCATTTTGTGGTCAGCCTTCTTTCCTCATCTGCAGCCCTGTCAGTAGGGATCCTCAGATGAGAAGGAAAAAGAAATCCCTGTCAGCTTAAGTAACCTGGAAAGAAGCAGGGGCTCAGAACAGAGATGGATCTTCAGCTTGCCTTTGTGTGAGGGCAAATTAAGTCAGGAAACTTGTTTAAGACCCAACTGCTGTCAGAGAGAGGACAACAGTTTTGATTTTTAGTAAGAAGATTAAGAATTTATGAGTAGGAATGAAGGCAAAAGTTCACCTGAGGAAACAAGGGGTTTGTCTGGAAGGTGACAGGGTCCTTTATTTAGACTTTATCCTGCCTTGTACATTCCTATCTATTGCTTCATATTGTCATGTGCTGGTTTAGATGAGCAGCTAATAGCAGCTGGCCTGATTTAACCGACAGCTTGAGATTACCTTCAAACCAAGCAGTAGAAATTTGTGCTACTGTAGATGTAGACGATTTGACTTCTACCTATGCTTTCTATTAACAGGCAGGATTTCCTTATAACCTCTCAATACTTTCCAGGTGAAATCACTGGATCCCTACTGGGAATTACATATAGGATGGATCACAGAGAAGTAGATTTTTGTCCATAGTTATTATGTCTCATTATTCTTGTCTGGCAAATGTATAGTCTCACCTTTATTTGTCACCTTTCCTGCTCTTACACTTGTAAATGCTCCCCACAAGTTAAAAATATTTCTGAAGTGACTAGTCAAATATATAAAACAGATGCACAATTGCATCTAGGGATGAATTAATTCTGTCTGTGTGTGAGCAAGAGAATAAATGTGTGGGTAGATCAGGGAATAAATACATTGGACTAAGCACATGAGCTGATTTTTAAATCTCTAGATCTTGATCACTGTTTCTTTGTGTCTGCTTTTCTCCCCTCTTATGTAGAGGTGGAATTAAACAAGGATGTTTTAAGAGGTAATCCCATGTGGAGTATCACATTTTAATTTAAATCAAACTACCTTAAGATAAGGCCAAAAGGTATCCAATACTTAATTTCTGTTTTTCTGTCATTTGAAGTATAACTTTAAAACAGCCAAATTGGCAGGAATTTTCCTCTAATCTAGTAAGACAAGGGGCCATCTCTGTACGCCTTCTTTCAGATCAGTTCCTGTAGTCCTCACTATCAGCAGGCGGTACACCTACTGGGATTTGTAGGTGTAAATTAGGCTACCACATACACTGTGGCAGATATTCACATGTGGAGGTGCAAGTTCCCTCAGTGTATTTTGAACAAATGTTCTTTGTCTGAGAGTTTGACAACCTGGCCCTATGTCTCAAGTGTCAGGGCTACAACAAGTTTTATGGCTAGGCTCAGATCTTCTCAATTACATATATCATTCTGTATTGAGAGAGACAGTTGGACATTGCTCTTTTGAGAAGGCAAGCAACACTTGTGTAATTAATTCCTCACCCTGAAAATCTACATTATATATTCACATCCTCCAAAGAGAATACTTTGTTACAGAAATATTAATGTAGTGACCAACAAAGCTATAATTAATGGCAAAAGGTATGGCTAGTGAAGGAGGTTCTGCATAACCATATATGACCACCTGGATGAGGCTTCGGATCACTGAATCTAATTTGGGGTACCATAAGCAAACCTGTCATCACATTTTCCAAAAATTAAAAGCCACATGCCCAGGACAACAGCCACTAGCCACTCTCATTAGCTACGGAGCATGGCTTGCTTTCACATCGTCTGCTTTTTTACCTTCAGCAGGACAAGAGTTAAAATAAATGATGGTTTGTGTGCATGGTACTTGACAAGTGAACTTGATTCACATGTTACAGTGATGAGGCCAGGACAGACAAACACCTAGAAAAGTAACAATAGCCATACTGAACAGGCAAGATTTGGTCCTCTTTGTTTATACTGTTTCTTCTGCATTCTGCGTTAGAAAGGAGATGTGACAGGGCCAAATCCATTTTATTTTCTCACATGCTTATTATATAGTTGTGTGTAAATATCCAGACTCATGCAATCTAAAATAATGCATTAATGCCCTTGTAAAAATTCAGCCCTTCTACTTTTCTAAGGAGCCTGCTAAAAGAAACAGCTACAGGGTCAATCTCAGGTATAACAGATTTTTCTTTTAGGCTTCAACAATAAAATAGTTGGTGGTCTCTAATGCTACTGCCTTTAAAACATTCCTGGGTTTTATTAGGATAACCCGTAAGTCTGGAAAGTCCCACCCTAAGAGCAGCAGCAGCTTTTGTTCAGAGAACACAAGTTTCTTCTTGTACAATGTTGGACTCAAGGGTGTCTGAACTATGAATGGGTGGCTAAGGGCATAACAGGCAACAGGTTTCAGACTTTTATGAGGGGGGAAGGAAGGCAGCCCTGCATTATGGTGCTAATGTATAACACTACCTGAAACATGAAAGGACTTCATCCAGCTCCTGTTATACGTGATCAGATCCTCAATGGGTATCACATAATGAAGCTCCATTGATCTCCAGGGAGCTGTGCTGATTTACATTCCTAGACCTGGCCATATATCTACATGCCATATGTTGTCCTTCAGCAATCAGAGAATGCACAGATTTCTTCAGCAAACTTTTCTATGAAACCACATGCAAATGACTGTGGTTTCTGAAGTGCATGAAACATACCTGTACAGAGCTAAAAGACAATTTCTGAGATACACAGTCATTTGTTCCACTGCAAATGACCAAGTTGTTCCTCTTCTTTCTAAAATGACTGGAAAATAATGCCATGGCTCACTGTTTTTATGAAACTGTATTTCTTCTTGGTTTATTATTGCTGACTGACCTCATGAGCTAACTTTTCGGAGGAGCACATGTGAATTTATTTACATACGTGCCAATTATATTAATAGAAGTTGCAATGACTCATCACTGCACATTGCTAAAAATCCTCCCTCATGTCATCTTCACAGTGAGATTTCTGTTCCATGTGAATTTCCTCAGCTTACCTTGCTAGAAGTTCAGGCATCCTTACTCTCTTGGGAAGAAAACTTCTCTTTTCTTTCTGAGATGGCAGGCACTCAGCTTGCCATACCAGTGGACAGACCTGCAGCACCTTGACTTTGTTGCAAGGGCCACTGTAAACTATAATCCTATTTGGGATTCAAATCCCAGCTATCTTCCTGGCAGAGAACAGCTGCTTGCTCTGCTATCTCTCAGCCCTTTTTCAGTGATGCTTTAAGACCACACAAGCATACACGCAATAAGAACATACCATTCAAATTTGAAACCATTTCACAGTATCATAACATTTGTATAAGATCAGGTATACCTCATAAGGCTGGCGCTGGCTGGACTGTTACATACTTCATATACATAATATTTGTTAACAGTTTTTCTCTGTCCTCGTTTTGCTTTTTCACATAGCTCCCACATCTTTTTTTTTCCCATCTTCCTGCCT
>VYZV01022585.1:210182-224382 GCA_013401275.1 Pandion haliaetus
ATCCCCCTTGATTTTTCCCCCTGTTCTTTCTTCTCATGGCCTCACCTTTACAAATTACAAATCCAGCCACAATCAAACTGAACCTGACAACCTTAGTGTTTGCATATATACAAGATCAAGCAAAATGTTCAGTATATGTGAACACTTGCAGGTAAGTGGATAGCATGACTCAAAGGACTTATGGCAGGCTTTAAAAAACTGCTCTGCGTCGGCCCAGCACAGCTGCCAAAGATGGCTTTTGAAAATCCCACTGCAATATTTCAAAATCCTGATCTAAATTTCAGAAATTATTCCTAAAGAATACTGTTTTCCTTGAAAAATGTAACTGATGGTGGTGGTTTATATGCCAGAGTCCAGATAGGGGGTTCTTCATGAGGACTATGAATCTGTTCACAATTTTGACAGTCTGTCCAAGTGAAAGACAGAACTAGAATAGCTGAGGTGTTTTGCATAAAACTGCCCTCACAGTTGTATTTTAGACACAGACGCGTGTGGGCAGCTATTTCAGTGCCTTCTTTTTAGTTAAGTATCTGCAGGTAACCTTAGAGGGTACGAGCAGTATTTCTCAAGTGAGTTTGACAAGAATTCCTTGATTAGAAATGCACGGTACATCAATAATCAGATTTGTTGATGGCACTGCTGTTAACAGAACATTTCAGACAATTTTACTTTCTTGTAGAAATGAATCAACTGAAAAAGTGGTCCCTGCCCCAAAGAACTGGCATTCATGTCAGACCAAAATAACAATAATTTCCATTTCTGTAGTGATGCAAAGGGGCAGGTAAGGGCCTGCACTTTTTAGCACAAAACTGAAGGAAAGAAAGAGTGTAAGTGCTGCAATCCAGGATCATTGTGGAGTGCAGCCATGGAGCCTGAGAGAATGTAAGCAACTTCTCCCAAGAGCTCACAGGTCACATCATAGAGCTGAGCTGAACTGAACTGAACCTAAGTCTGTGAAGTCCCAAGCCAGTGCTTTAACCATCCTTCCACTTAGGCAGCTTTACCCAGATAGCCGCAGAGGTCCAAATTCTGCCCTGGGGTATGTGTTGGCCTCATTAACTTACTCTAAATAAGAGCTGCGAGCAGAACTTAGCCCACAGTAAGCAAGATTTATGGACTGAAAATGCCACATACTTTGCTTTTTATTCAGTGAGAAAAAAAAAGCTTGAAACAAGCAGAGCAAAGTAAATGAATCAAGACTGCATATTTTTCATTCTGCAAACAAGAAAATATATACATGTGAACATAAAACACACAGGTGCCCAAATACTGCAGTCGCCTCCTAAATCTGCTATAAAGCAACAATGGCTATGTTGTACCCGTCTCCAGACAGATACGTAAATTACTTTTTTTTTTTTAAGGGGAAAAAAATAATCTTAAATAAACTTTTTTTTTGCATCTTTTCCCCTAAGGCCCTGTGGCCCTTTTACTTGAATTAAGTGTGTATAGGTGCCATGCTCTTTGAACATAAACTGGGCAACAGTTTATTCTCAACAGGAAAAGGTAAAGCTTTGGTTATGCCGCATTCCTAATATTTTTTGCAGTTTATGGAAAACTCCCATAAACAGAGTACAACACAGTAAGCTTTCTCTGCTAATATGCTGTCTAGACTGCTTAAAATATGAGTTCTCCTTGCCTACCATGTATCATGGCTTAAACTTTTGACCTTGTTTCTTTTCCCTTTGACCACTTCATAGGCTTTGACCCTTTTCAAGTATTTAATACCCAAACGGCATGTCACCCAAGCTGCTGGGAATATAAGAACAAGAACTCTTAAAACCTCTCCTTTATTGTGAAGTTGAGAAAACTGACTGCAATCTAACATAAAAAGTTAGAAAATATCTTCCACCTTCATACAGCCTCCAACATATGGCACCTTCCCAGGCTGGGCGACATTGATACGTTAAAGAAGTGACAGCAAACTATTCTGTAACACCATCACATACATGCTAGAAGGGCAGAGGGTTCGTCGTGGAACCATACAAACACTGGGGCATTGCTAATGCATGCCTTTGATTTCTGTTTATGGCCCCCAAGTTGAGTGATCTGTCTTGTTGGCACCAACCTGACTATTTTTAAATGATGTAGCAGCTGGCTCAACACATACTTCAAAGATTTATGTTCATGTCTCAAAGCCCTCTTACTGAAAGGGAAACTCTGGAGTAGCTTCTACTAGCTTAACTGATATGCAGATACAGTCTACATACTTTATCCCAGGCCATCACAGCATACATTTTAACTAAAAGAAAGCAGAGAGATATATAAGGAAAGGAGATATGGAACAACAAAGGCAACAATGAAACATTTGAGGGTTTACCAACCTTGAAGGTCCTGAATTACAAGGCATAATTCCGGAGTTCTCATGCTGCCAAGTCAGACAAACTCTTGATAGGCATTAAGTGCAGGAAATTGGCCCTTCCTATGAAATAAAATACAGAAATGGAGTTAATTCCCGCACTTGCAGAAGTACATGCATAGACACACACCCACATGAACTTAGATGTGCTCATATTTCAATAACAGAGCAAAACAGCCACACTGGAGATCATTGTGCTGATTATTACAATCAGGTAGCAGTTTATGGAGGACATCTAGCAACACCCATGTCTGATGCAGAACCGCAGAATATTTCATCTAAGCTTTTCACATGCTAGCACTAACAATTACTAAAGACACTATTTTGCACAGAGGCACTTAATATGATATTTGGCCTACAATGCCTCCCCATTACAAACAGTCTGAGTGAAATCCTGTGGTTAACAGTCATTCCAGAAGTGACCAACCAGCCTTGCCTTTGCAGAGGTCTAGAAATCCAAGGGTCCATAAGGGAATATTTTTCACTACTGACTAGAAAAATATACGTAATTCCTGTCGCTGTTTTCCTAGCTAACTCAAGGTGGACACTTGTATGAACTGGAGATCTGCAAAAGCGTTAACAGTGTCCCTGCACAAATGCGGGAAGCCTCCCCAGTACGATCTGTATGTTTAGGCCTGTTGTGATGGGACAGGCATTTACCAAACAAGCTTGGGATGTGAATCCCCCCTGTAAGAGAGCCATGTTGATGAGGGGGGGTGGTGTCCACTGCTGTTACTGTCACACACTGCTCTGAGTTTATTGCAGCTCTGACACTACAAGGGAGGACCTCACTGCCTCAAAAACTCGAAGGAAGAAAAACAACGATCCCATCGGACTTATGTATGGCTTAGCTGCGATTCAGCTGTGTCTGTTAAAAGTCAGTTTTAACATAAGGTAACAAAATGTGGCTACCTTTACCTGGAGAGCAAAAACTAACTGAATGAAATCATGACAACCTGACCCCTTCCCCCACATTACCACACAGCTGGACTTGTAATGCTGATATCAAGAAAGCTGCACAGACCATAATGCAAATTCCTGAGTCCAAGAGACTTTAAATGAGACTGAAGTGTGATGTGCAGTCTCTCATCTCATTTCTGAATCCTCCCAGCAGCTGTACACAAGGCAATAAGCTCTCCATCTAGTTTACTGCAAGGAGATTTCAGCCCTTTGGAGCCTGGCACTGCCCTGCCTCCTACCCCACCCTCCCAATCTATCTTTTGCACCCACACACCCTGATGCACCCCAGTCCCTATCAGTTTTTGCTCATCCATGCAGCAGCTCCAACTCACACCTCTGAGCTTTGCCCTTGAGCCCACCTGGGCAGCACAGAGGGCAGAAGATAACTGCACCGCAGGTCAAGTGCTGTGGTAGAGGCAGCTGGAACCCTGCTCTCCCTCTTGCCAGTTTGGATTGGCTGCTCTGACCACCTGGAGGCAGGCCTGTGGGTTGGGCAGCCAATCAGGGGAGCTGTTCCTTGATCTCCCCCACCCCACCCACAGCACAGGTGGGTTCTCCTCATGGCAGGGAGTGTGGCTGTGCTGTGAGGCACGAAGCTCCCTCAGCTCTGGGAGCAGACAAGATGGTGGTGGGAGGTTGTAAATTTGCACATCCTGTTAAATCATGGAATGGCTGCAAAGCTGCCCTTGGAAGAACTGGCGAGAGCAGCACACACAGAGAAGGAACAAGTCTCCAGGACTGTCCTCAGGGGAGAGTCTCTTCTTTACCCCTGAAGCCCATCCTCTCCAAAACCCCAAGCTGGACAAGCTTTAGAAGGCCATATAGCCCTTTTCTCCCTTAGCCTCTCTGTGTCATTAACCATGGCAGCAGGGTTTAATCCCTTTTGCTCCATTTGAGAACTGAGAGGGGCTGAAAGCAGAGGGGGAGCTCTGTCCATACCAGGATGGGGGCATCCTGAATTTAGAAATTCCTTCTGCACTGAGTCTGGCCATGGATGTAGCACTAAAACTGCATCTAATTTTGCTCCTTCAGTTGCTGTCTAGCTGTTTCTTGTGCTGTCTGGTTCACCATCCTAAAATAAATCATTTTTTAAAAGAGATATTTCATAAAAAAGTCCAAAATCAACTGGTGTTCAAACACTTGGATTATGGAAAAATTTTAACAGCATAAAAAATTAAACCTCAGGGAACATATACTAGGAGATTTTTCCTCCCTCTCTCAGTCTTATTACAAGGTTGGTATTGGACCCATTTGGACCTTGTGGTGAATTTCTTACCCAAGTGATCTCCATGATTTCTCAGGCACCTATGCCAGTTATCATAGCTCAGCATTACTGGGTGGTGTGTACCTGAAGGGTAACCAGACCCAGATGTATTCTCTTTCCAGGATCTTCCCCTGCTCCAAAACCGTGTCAGTTTACTCACAGGAGGTTTCTGTTAGGAGGACTAACACTAAGAGTTTCCTACATCCATTAGCCGAGCCTTCAGTCTGCCAGTCAACCATAGCTTTCTCTCTTCATTGGTGCCTAATTAATATTTTTTTTCCATACTGTTCAAATCTCACATTCTTAATGATTGTTTCAGCTTCTGATCTTTGGCAATACAAGCAAATAAATCTTTAGTTTCTGCTCTTCCCTGGCCACAGTTTGTGCCAGGCTTTTCCAGTGGTAGAAAGGGAAATCCAGCTCCTCTCCTTTCTCATGAACCATTTTTCAGGGGTTTTATACCCCACACAGGGACATTTTTTTTTCTTTTACAGTTTAGGAGGTTCCAGATCTGAGAAGCCAAACAAGCTACCGCTTCTTATGCTAGTACCAGCAGTTCAGGCAGCTTTCCTCCTCTTTGCCTAAATGAGCATTTAACTCCTTCTCAACAGCCTAGGGACCAGAAGTAGACCTAGCCCATCACCCTTACTCAGGGCTGGCCGCTTGTGGGGCTGGAGCATGCTCCTCCCCAGCTTCAGAGCAAGAGAGTGATTCCATAAAACCCATGCTTAACATACATATATATATATGCACACACATACACACACTGTTAATTATCCATATGTCTGTCTCAGCTTTATTCAGGCCTAAGCAAAAATCCTAACCTGTATCAGTCACTGTGGCTGTCACCGCTGTGATATTTCAGTGCCTCACTGCCTCTAATGTTTTTTAGCTAATATTAGGAAATATTAGCCAAAAGCCTTTGAGAACAATAGGAATCTTTCTGTCAGGCCCCTTGGATTTCAGATCAGGACCTGAGCTCCTGGTCTAAGCCAAAACCTGTACATTGTCCTCTCTCTTTTCACTCTGATCTTCCCATGTCTGAAACAATTACCTGTCTTTCTTACAACATCTGGTAGAGTTTGTTATCCTTCTATATCTGAGGTCTGAATTAGACACAGGACTTTTAAATTGCTTAAAATATTTTTACATCTTCCAACTTACTCCTAAATCCTACAGATGGGTCAAATTATCTGCTAAGATCTGCTCAGTGGGTCTCACTCTAGTGTTTTCTTGTCCCTAAATGTACAAAACAATTATGTGAAAAGGAAAAAAGCTTAAATTATAATTAAATTATAATTAAAGCTTAAATTTATGGTGCTGAGCTGAGGAGATAAGTTCAGCTAAACATTTTGTCAGCATGTAGCAAACCAAATGTGAGAAAAGAATTGATGTTCTCTGTACGTCTTCTTGGTGTTCTTGCATGCATTTTTACTTGTACATCTCAAGAGCTGACATTGTGGTGATACAGATTTCAGGCATGTATTGAATATGAACACACCATAATATTGATATATTTATAATAGTCTTCATATGGAAAATTCTAGCAAGTTAAAATGATTCACTAAGACTTTGTTTAGGTATTCATGTCTGAACCAGAAAGTCTCTGGAGGGTCATTTGCTTGTTTGATAATTCAGAAAAGAACACATTTTTGTAGAAGTATTTTAATACAGGAAATATGAGTCTAGTCAGTATCTTTCCAAATACATGTGTCTGAGTGGTTTTTGATGTGAAATGATGCTTAATGTCTTTTAAAGTACTATTTAAACAACTTCACATGAGCAACTACCAATCAATATGTCTCCCATTTTCTAACACTAAAAGACCAATGCTAAATAAATGCTCTTTAGAATCACATATAATGAATAAAACAGAAAGAAAGTAGAAGAGGAAGAGAAGAAAACAGCAACAAGGCATTACTTAGAATATGTATTACCCCAAAAATGTAAATGGTCACTCCTAGTTTGGCTCTCTAATGGAAAAGAAATAACATGAAATTGGGCAATTACAGACCTTTTGCTGAGGTATGACTCAGCCTGCTACATTTTGTGAGGGCTGGCAGGAATGGCACTGGGAGTACTAAGCAGTGTCCAGACAGGCCAGAAGCAACTGATTTATGACATAAAGAAGGGTGTAGCAAGAGAATAACTTCTAACAAATGCATCTAAAAATGAGCTGTAAAGAAATGATGGATTGATAGCAAAGAGCAGGCCCCCAGGAAGTGCTGGGGTTTGAAAGCTCCCATTTAACTCTGCTTTAATTCTGTCTTGAGTGGAACCAGCAGAGGGAGAGGAGGCTTTTCCCAGAACCATATTTTTATATTGTAAAGTGTAGAGCAATTCAGACAGAGAGTCCCAAGCATCTCAACAGAGGAAATGGAAGACAAAGTTGCTTGCCAAGCATGCACTAGCTATGTTTACAGAACTTTCCTTTCAGAAAAATAAAATCTAAGCCTTTTGGTAGAATGGCTTATCAGAAGGATTTCCAAACAAGCATGCATCTGTGGGGTGGGAAGTGCGGTCTATAATACAGTAAGCCACATGAATGGGAGTAGTCACTCAGTGTTTTGGATGTTGAGGTTTTGTGCACCAGGAAAGCCGATCAAAGGCTGGAGAAAATGACAGATAGACACTTAAACAGCTCAGACTGTTTCACTCATCAAAAACAAACAAACAAAAGACTGAGAAGTGACTTAATGACAGTATATAAGTCTCTCCATCAAAATGCCAAGTACCGAAGGCTCTCTAACCCAAAAAGGGATGGTTCCACAAAAACCCATAGGTGGAAGAAAGAGTTTTAGCTCTTGGAAGGAAATCTTGAACAGATAGTTAGTTCCAGGGACTCATCACCAAGGAAAGCGAGAGGCTTGCTGTCTCTTTATGTGTTCAGATCAGGAAATGATGCCTTTCTGGAAAAGAGGTTTCAGCCAAACCCAGTTTAGTCTTGAGCCAAACTCAAATTACTGGTCTCAAAAGACAGTAACCCTTAGTAAGTGGATTACTCTTTGCTAAACTAGACTAGATAATCTAATGGTCCACCCTGACCCTAAATTATCTCAGCCTTTAAGTCTTTATCTACCCACTTCAATGAGTGTGTATACAAATGGTAATGTTAAATTAACATCCCTATTGAGATTTGTATTAGTGTATGATTTCTGGGTTGGAAAAGCCTCAATCCAGTTTAAGGGCATATATTAAAGTTCCACTGAATCCACCAGGACCCAGTCTCACACCCTAATATGCATTCCTGAAACACGCTGTAGAAAATAAAAATATCCATGTAAAGTAAAATACGTAACACTTGGTAAGATAGCATCCATGTTTTCCACTTTTCTTTTCCAGTGTTCTTAGTGTATACACTTGTTAATTTAAAACTTCTCTCTTCCCAAGTACAGGTAGTTCCAAAATAAGAAAAAAAAAATTACATAAGGCTGTTGATGTTAATTGCAGTACATGTGGGACCAATTGCACTGCCTTTTATTATAATTGCTCAACATTTGTCATTGTAAAGTCCTGGGTTTGATTGCTTATAATTTATGAAAATGCAATTACATGCACTGAGATCTCTCATATATACCAGAAGCCTCAGGTTGAATGTTTGGGACTTTTTAAGAGATGCATTTATTCAAAACAAAGGAGTTGTCGCTTTCAAAAAAACAGGGTTGGGAGAAACATACTGTTTTATCTACATTAAAACAATTCTAGTGCCTTTTCTATGAATAGCTGTTGTGCTTCTTACTTTCTGAGTGCAGAACTCGAGAGTGGGTAAGTTGTTGGAAGGTGACTGTTGTTGTGTCTATGAAAATCTCCCCATACAGCACAAGTAAGAAGCTGCGAAAATTCACAATTCCCACACACTCAGAAAACACTTTTTAGATGTCTGCTAAAAAAAAAAAAAAAAAAAAANAAACAGTTTTACTGAGCATGTTCTACTATTTTGCAGCTCCTAGTGCTGCTCAGGCTGGACTGGGACCTCCCCACAGGACAGTTTTTGATGCCTGTGGGGACTCAGAAGGACTGTCTCTGTAATTATTGCTTTGTCATTTGGGTATGAGGACATGGACACTGAGAAGAGGTCGTTGTCTCTTCTGTGGCTTCTCCCCTGGTGTTCAACCAGCACAAAGTAGAGAGCAGCCTTATTCAAATGTAGAGGGGACGAAAGCTGCTCTGGGCAAGGGCAGAGGAAATGAGATGTGTGGATTAATTTTGTGAAAAGGATAAACTTGAGTAATTAGACTGTAAAGAACAATAGGGCCAAATTAAGATTGCACAGGCAGTTCTGGTTTGGGTAGTTTCTGAGTTTTGTGGATCCTGCTTTGCATCTATGATGTTGTTCCTCCATTTTATTTTTATATGGGATGTGTAAAGCCTCAGCTCAACCAGTATGCAGCAATGAACTGTCCTGAAGCAATATCATTCTTCTATCCCTAGCATATAGCTCTTTCCTTCGCAGACAAACAGCAGACCTTACTTCCCCAAGTATTTCTCCCCTCTCATTTTACTTTACTTTTTTTTTCTCTCCAGCATTTTCCAGTTCTGATGGTCCTCTTTCCCACCTGTATGTGCCTTTGTGGCTTTCTCCCCTTTTTCTTCACATCTTCTTTGGTCTGTGTCCCTGTACCTTCCATGTGTATTTTACAACCCTACTTACACAGCTTGCAAGTGTGAGTAGTCCCTTTCCATATCAGTTCTTCTGTCTCCCCAGTGTCTTCTCTTATTTCACTTGCCCTTTTCCTTTGCTATTCTCTTACTTTCTACATCTTTTTTCTAATTTTTCTAGTTTTTCATTTCTCTGGCAGTATTTTCTCTAGTTCCTATCTATTAATCTCTAGTTCCCTAATCTATTAATCTCTTCTAAATTCTCATCCATTCTCCCCTTGAAACCACTAAACTTCTTGCATCCATAAGATCCTCTGGTAGGGATTTCCACAGCTCTGTTACCACCAGGTGAGAAATACTTCCTGTTGTTTTTAACCTGGCTCTTACTAGCTCCATGTCACGCCCATCAGTTGTTGTATTGGAAAAGACAGTGAACAGTTGGTCCCTGCTCAACCTCTCCTTACCATTTGTGGTGCTGTAGACCTCTGTCATACCCCCCACCCCCAATCTGTCTCTTTTCCAGATTCAATCATTTATCATATGGAAGTCATTCCAAACCTTTGATCATCCTTTTTGCCCTTTTCTGAACCTTTTCCAGTTTACTATATCCTTTTTTCAAATGAGGGGACAGAACAACACACATTATTTGAGGTGTGGATGAACCATGGCTGTAGAGAGTGATGAAGTGATTCTTGGTTTGCTTTCTATTCCTTTCCTAATAATTCCTAACATTTGATTTGCTTTTTTTCTGGTGGCTTCTGAGCCCTGAACTGATGTTTTCATTCAAGGTTCACTTCTTAATGGTAATAGTCAGCTTAGAGCCCATCATTTTATAATGAATCTAGGATTGGTTTTGCCCACATGCATCGCTTTATGTTTATATACACGGAATTTCATCTGTCATTTTATTGCCCAGTCACTCAGCCTCATAAGGACCTTCTGCAATTCTTTACCCTTCACAATCCCCACTGTTAAAAACCAACAGGAAGCCTGTGGCTCCTTTTTCTCAGGAAAGGTTAGCAGGGTCTGAGCAATGCAGAGAGACTCATCTTTGTGCAAAGTCAGCTGGATGAACTGCTGTTACACTTTTCTCAGGACAAACTGGGCACTCTCATGGAGGCTGGGCAAAAGCCTGCAGGCAAACAAGACCACCTAGCACTCCTCCACGAATGCGCTGCAGGCTTCGCCTAAACAGGGCCTGAAAGCATGGGTGTATGAGCATGGGGAGGAGCAAGGCAGGCTTACCCTGTACAGCTGCACATGTTGCTTGGGAGTTAGACTGGCTATGGTACAGCCACACGTCTGCTAATGTCAGCTCATAAAAGAAAAAAAAAAGAAATCGCCTTTGGTTTAAAGTTTGCCCCCTCTGTGCCCCCCTTTTTTTTCCCCCTCTCTGCTTCAAAAGAAAGACAGGTTTGAGTCTGACTCTGAAGCACCCTCTGCTACAGTATGTGCCATTTACTTTAGTAAGGCTGATTAAGTCATGCATTTACAAGTAGACCTTCCATCAGAGCTAATTTAAAGCAGATGTTCTGGGTTCCACAGCCAGGGAGGCATCAATCTGAGAACTGCAAGGGTCTCTGTAAGAGCACTGTTTTTACTGCACTTTATAGTGCACTGGGAGGAGGTTAATTGGTGTAAAAGTTTAATTTCAAATAAGGATCTCCTTTTAAAGTTGCATATATGCATATACTTTTTATGGAGCGTTATATTACAAAGTCAAAGTGGGGGAGAAAAATCATCCAAAAACATTTCAGGATCAAAGACATCCAACCTGTCAAATGCTAAGATATTTTTATGAGGAAATAGGACTCACATTTTCTCCAGAAGACGCAGAGAGAAGTAAGGAGTGGAAAAATATTTAACTAGATTCCATGGCATATTAGAAGAAGGAGAAAAAAAACACCCATGCCAATATGTTGGTTTCAGAACCTTCTGGCTTGGCTTCCGCTGCTGAAAATATTGGCAAAGAAAATGCTCTGTGCTGGGATTATTTATTAGAAAAGCAATAGATTTGTACAGTTTAACAATAGAGGGAGGATTGAGAATTGTCCATTTGCTCTGTGTTCTAACTTTCAACTACTTTTGTTTTTTATTTGCGAGCCAGAATAACTATACTTATCCCTTGAAATGATCATCAGCACTGGCTCAGCATAATTTTAGTATTTGATTAATTGTATTGCCTATGGAGGGGTTATGGCATGTTTCTTACACTGAAAACTGCACAGGCTACTCCCAGATGGGAGGACAGTTTTCTTATGAATCTTAAGTCTTTTAGATTTACATTTTATACTTATTTGTCTTTATTAAAGACAAAAACAAAAGAAACTGTATTTACCTTGAACTTCAGTCTAATTTTGCAGGCAATACAGACTATGGCAGTATTCAGCTCTAGAAAGGTTCTTCCTGCCTCCCTTCTGAGGGACAATCTCATTAAATTTTGCTGCTTTTCCTGCCTTGTATTACAGGAGCACACACAGGCCTTGGCCAAACTTGCTTAGCACTTTCCAAACCATGACAAAGTTGACCTTTGAGTCTACCAGGGTAAGACAGATAAAGACAGGCCTACAATCCCTTTCTGCAAATGAGAAATGAGTGATTTACTCAAGACTGTAGGAAAACTATGCCTGGCGACTTCATACACGCTTCTTACACCCCAGCCTAGAGCCCCAATCACAGCAGGTTCAGTTTCTGTTCCTGGTGATGACTTCTCATCAAACGGCAGCAAAACACGACAGCAAAGCTCTCATCTGTTACTTCTCCGTTCCAACCTGTTCAAAACACAGAGTCATCTCAGACTTGTATGACTGAGGGAGATTTTTGTGGAGTTCAGTGTAGAGGATCATTTCAGACTTTCTGGGCTGAGGGTGATTTCTGTAACCTACAGATCGAGCTCAGTCAAGTCTTGTGTGCTGAGTGTAAGAAAGACACACACCCCTGGCCCACCCTCCTGCTTGTCTCCTTTTTGGCAAGGACTGTATTTCAGGCATTTGTAGCGTTGTGCTACAGCAAGACCTCCGTGGTGATGTTCAGACTCATGTTTGAATCTGCTACATGAGATCTACATCACATTAGCCAAAGTGCCCATTGAGTTCCTCGCCTCTGTCCATCTGTCCTTAAGTGGCACTGTCTGAGTTCTATGTGGCTCAGGAACAAGGAATATGCAGCACCTGGGAAGGGGAAGGGAGGCATTTACTTTGGAGAATTCCCAACAGGAGCTGAATACTGGGCAAGCTGGAGGTGGAGACATGCAGGACATTTCCCAGACAGCAGAACAGTGCAGGTGGTGTAACTACGCTGGCTGAATGGGCACTTTTATCATCAGCAATGTGGTGAAGGGATTGGCAGGATTTTATTGTTTTTGAAAAATCCTTTTCCCAAAATTAAGGGTAGCTGTGTAGAAGGACTCAGTCCTCAGAGCTTTCATGACTGGGCAGGGCACACCAAACCCGTCACTAAATATGTTCCTTCAAAGGGCAACTCAAAAAGGTATTGACATGATCAGTGAAGTTCCTGTGCAGGGTTTGCACCTATTCTTTATTCTCTGGTTTAGTGGTACACAGGGACCTGAGTGGGCTTTCTGCCCAAGGAAGAATATTATCCTTCAGGGGTTATGGAACTAACAATCCCATAATGTATTGGAGCCAAAACAGGCAGAGCACACTGGGCCAAACGCATCCTGACTAGAAATCCCACGATTTGAGAAGGCTACAACACAGATGAATTTGACCCAATGCACTTTGAATTTAGAATAGATGCCAAGTAGTAACTATTGCCATGTGAAAATAGCTAACATATCTCCTGGAGACCAGCATGTTCCAATGAAGTGCATGAACTTTAGGAATTTTTTCTTTCCAGGTGAGTAATGCAAGAATAAATTAAAAGCAGGAAATCCTGATAAGTGCTACAAGGATGTCCATGCTACAAAAATGTCAATCCCTTATTTTCTGGCTGTCTTTTTCAACAGCTTCTTCCTCATTAATCTCACCTTCAAAGTTCTGAAACAAGTTGCTGCCAAGCCTGGTATCTGGGGCCAGGCAAAGTTTTTTTATACTACAGCCATTTGGAATATGTATTGCAGCTTTGTTAAAATACAGGAAGACTGCCCAAAAAGCAATTACTACCAGTTTATACAGGACAACAGTGGGCTTCAGGTTCTTTACCTTTGTTTTGTCTTTAAAAATCACCTCTGAAAAGATTGCTTCCAAATTCCATGCAGTGATTTTCAGCCCCCCAAATGCAAACTGTGAGGTCTTCCAGTTAGCAAATACTGAAATTTGGAGTCAGCTTTTCCAAAAGGTCTTCTGGAGCACATTTGAATCCTTCTGACTTTAATAGGGCCTTTGGTTTTAGCCTTTATTGACATCAGTAGGTCCCTAGTAACTTGGGATCTCTTTGCCTTTTAAACTCTGGACTTTCATTTCTCCAAATATCTCTTCCCAGATAAAATATGGATATTTGCTAAGACCTTTGAGAGATTTGGCAGTTGCATCTAAACCAAAATTTGAGTTTGTTGAACTCCTGCTCATAACCTTCACACCCTGCAAGTGCCTAGGATCCCTAGTGCGCACCAGGAAAGTTCCCTGGACACCTAAATTCATGCCTCAGATTAGGTGCCACCTCCTCCTTCCAGATGCTGTTAGACATTACGAACATCACCAGTGGAACACAATATGAAATGGGAATGGAAGACAGAGGAAGGTGCTTCTCTGAAACCAGGTTTAGGAGCCTAATTATCAAATCAGAGGAGGGATTACTGCTGCAACCTCATCTCAGGTTCTCCTATTGACCAGTCTATGCAACTTCCAGCTTGATAAACTCCCTGCTTTGTATATCCTATTTGCGGGTGTACGTTTCCTTATGTGTTGTCAAGGAAAAAAAAGTAACTTTGCTTTGTGGCTTTTTCCATGTATTTTAAAGTACTGTAATGTCAACCTAAGCTTTACCACCTTCCTGAAATGGAGGAGGAAAACTGACAGATGTTGATCCATCTCCCTGGTATCCAGTGACAGGATGCATGG
>VYZV01022585.1:224470-269989 GCA_013401275.1 Pandion haliaetus
ATGCCTGTCCATGTTTAAGTGGCATTTGGACAATGCCGTTAACATGCTTTATCTTTTGGTCAGGCAGTTGGACTAGATGATCATTGTAGGTCCCTTCCAGTGGAAATATTCTATTCTATTCTATTCTATTCTATTCTATTCTATTCTATTCTATTCTATTCTATTCTATCGTATCTTTCAAATATTAACACCATGTTGATAAAGGCCAAAGCCAATAATTCCTCTATTAGATACCTTTGATATGCAATTATCCTGCAGAGGGTGTAGATGAGGGTGAGTTAGTACTATGACTTTCCCAAAAGCACGGAAAACTAAAGATGGGTGTAAGCCTGATGTTCTCTTCTTTATGCTGCATTGAAGGCTCCAAGTTGCCAAAAGTTGGTGAAGTCTGCCCGGATAGAAGATTTCTCCATCAAGGGTGAAAGATGGTGTCCTGAGACAGCTTTCAGCCATGACATTCACTGCTCATTAGGGACAACTTGTGTTTTATCCTAATTTTCAGCTGCTCAAATGTCCACAGGGGACTGAAAACATCTGAACTGCTCATGTCTAAGCCCAAACTCTAAGATCTAAATGTGAGAGTAGGGCTAAACTTGGAGGTCTAACATGATCATTTCCATCAGCTACACCTTTTTCCTTTCCTCGTGTACCTGTTACTTGTCTCTAACATTGGTGTGGAACTGTTTGTCTAGAAATACCAGCATGGGTAGGACTTCACAGACAGTGAGATAAATCTTAAATCACTGTTTTACAGTGAAACATGCTAAATAATCAGAAATGCCACTATGCTACAGATGTATGTTTTCATCATTATTTTTCCTTCCTCCATTTCTAAATGCACAGATCAGTTTGATGTTCATAAAAACAGGAAGCAAAATGCAAGACTATGTCCTTGGATGCATCTCTGTGGATCCTGGAGCCTGGCTGCTGGTGCCAGATGGACTCTGTGCACAGCACCCCATTCAGGTCTGCCAACACATTTCTTGCTCCCCACTAACTTATGATGTCACTTGGAGCAAAACTCATCTCAATATCTTACTTTTATTATGGTAACTGTGTTGCAAAGCTGAATATAAAAGCAGCGGTACCCTGGATTCTCAGCTGGTATAAAAAGGAGAGCTGCATCAGTTTATGCCAGCTGAGGATGTGGTTCAAGCTGTTTGGGGAGTTTGGGTTTGGTTTTTTTCCTTGCAAGCTGTTTGCTGTAATCTCAAGGACATTAGAAAAATGTTAACATCAGCCAGTTGGGGGCGGGAGTGAAAAACCCTGAAAATTTAATATAGTTGCAGAGCACTTTTTGGTTTTTCCATTAGCTGATATTCTCAGGTTACCAGAAAGGAATTCATTGCACTTCTCCACATTCACTGCTAGTGAAACAAGAGATTGAAAGATTTTAGAATAAATGGCCAGGCTGAAAACCAGCAGTGCTTGTGCTGGGGTTTGGGCTAGGGCCTTTACAAATTCAAGGCTGATTAGGCACCTATTTCCTGGTCCTCAGCAATAAGACTAGGAAGTGCGGGAAATTCATTATCTTCAGCTTGCCACTGCTGGCTTGCTGCTATAGCTATACATCACACAAAGGACCGACAAGCTCAAAATGTCCATGTCAATCTGCAGCTGTCTTTAATCATATACAGATTTATGAGACACCCCCCATACCCCCTGTGGAGATCTAGAAACTGTGCTTTGTTTTGACTTGACATATATTTTTCCATTTAAGATTAAGAAGTATGAGCCCTATTAGACTGCATTGCAGCTACGAAGCAGAAGGGGTAAAGCTCTGGCTGAAATGGAGGAAATGATGATGTAATTTTGAACCGTTAAGGACTGAAGGGATTAAAAGATTTGGAGTAGGATTTGGAAAGTCTCTGGTGTTGCGTACAGTAGGGCTATATTGCCTGCCTCACCATCTGGACAGAGAAGGCCTTTTTCCTATTTACTGGTTTGGGGGTTGTTGTTATAGCTGTGCAGCTCATGAGCACCACTGCACTTAATACTCCATCATCATTTCCATCATAAACTCTTTTTTCCCTTGAGGGACTACAATGTCACAGTAAATATTTGCTGCAGGGTAAAGCTTGCCACTAAGGTCTGGTCTCAGGCCTAAGAGCAGCAGGGGCATGAAGCAGCATCAGGCTTGGCAGCTTTCCACCTTATAGTAACATTACACTTACCTCAATTTCTAAAATGAACATTTCTAGCCATTATCAACAACCATGGACCAAAGGCTGATGCTCCTTTTCCATCAGTTTGGACAGCTTGCTGTCCAGTCCATGCAAGGATTTATAACCTGACCAGTTTGGTGGTAGGACGTGCTCTGGGTGATCCTGGCCAGCCACGTCTCACACGAGGGGGTATGTAAAACCTCAGCAAGCTCAGCAGCACGCTGGCTCAGCAGTGCTGGTGACTCCAGGCAGCTGGCCTCTTGATTCAGTTTTGTGCTTTCTGATGCACCAAGCAGGAGCTGTATGAAGAAGGAAGTGGCTGTTTTTCCTCAGCCTCCCCTCGGCCATTCTGCTCTTACAAAAGAGGTCCAAGAGAACAGGCATGAAGTCATCGCATGCTATAGAAATTATGCTATTGTTCTGTGCTGCTGAAGTCCTATAGCTGGTCCTTGCAGCAGTTCAATAGTACTTGGGATCTCACTAGTTGTTTCCATTAAGAGAAGAATTTTACTTTAATTTTTTTTTTAACTCCATAATCAAAACCTCTTTATGAACTCAAATCCTCTATATTAACCAAAACTGAGCAGAGCAGGAATCAAATAATGTGTGGGGCGACACCTGGTCCTATTGCAAACAACAGCTCACCCATATTCCTTCTCCCTTTCTGTTATTTTCTCAAGGTTGGGCTCTAAGCACACCTCCAGCTGCAGCTCAGGTCCCTTGCCACCTTTTCTGTTTGCTCCCTTGCCCACTCCGCTGCTTCTGTCATGTACAGACACACAATCTCAATCAGAGCTGTATGCTGTCCTGCTTGTATTGTCAGAAATGTTTTTGTTAAGTTTTTCAGGGAAATTTGAATTTTCCAGTTACAAATATGTCCATATCAAGTACATGTCATGGATATCAAGCTAAGAATAAGTTAACAAGTGGCAAGACAATAAATTATTTCTTAGGCTCTAAGAGCAAAAGTGATAGTTTCACAAGTGGTCTTGCCAGGCTTTAAAGGATGAACAAACTCCATCAACACTCTAAACACATGGAAAGTAAATATACATGCAAAAAAGTGAGCATATCCCCTAGTAAAAATCTGACTGAGAAACTGCATTGCAAATATACTTTCAAAGCCTGTTGTGTAATTACTCTGCTATATGGAAACACAGCATGAATCTGTGGTCTGCTCCTATTAGTTTTAATCACAAAGCGAGCAAATAAAATCAGCCATTTAGACATGCTGAAATAACTTTAAGGGCCTGATAAATTTGCAAGAGCAATCACAGTTGCAAATCAAAACTTATTTAAAACTCAAAGTGTGTCAGTCTAATTCAAGAGGCCTTTCTTTCTTTCAAGACCTGCTTTCTTATCTGCCTCCAAAGTCAGAAAAAAATTGAGTGCAATATGCTCTGATAACAACTTTCACGAGTTCCTTATCTGAACAGAAGTAGCACAGGGACTGTCTCACTAAGGTGATTGTAAATCAAAAATGAAACAACAGTTTTAGTGGAGCCTCTGGGATTTAAATCAGCTGAAGACCGCACCATACCATTATAGCATACAGGCTGGCCATAAAGACAGTGTTAAATGAATCTTAAAAACTTTAAAGGAGATCTAATTTACTTTCAGAAATAATATGTGATTTACAGGATTCATATTCCTGTATTATTTTTATTATTATTTTATTACATGGTTCATCCAGGGTCAGCTGAGACTCCAGAGCTCTCCAAAGCTGAGCTGTGCCTGTTGCAGTGGCTAATACAAGATCTAATACTGAGGAAAGGAAGTCATTCCTATCTGTCCCATACCTGGGCATACATTTATGCTGGGGTACACTGGGGAGTGCAGTACTGCTTGGTAGGGAAGAGGGTATAGCACTGTGCTGCAGCCGGGTGCATGTGGGGATAACTTCTCTAGAGCATGGCAACCTTTGTGGGTCCCAACAGGAGCATTTTGAGATTGCCCAAAAAGAACTGTTTTCAGCAGCATGAAACACTCTTGGCTTTACTCCCCACCAAGTAGGCTGGGGGTGCAGAAGGAGCTGGGAGGGGACACAGCTGGGACAGCTGACCCCAGCTGACCCAAGGCATATTCCATACCATATGACAACATGCTCAGTACATAAAGCTGGGGGAAGAAGAAGGAAGGAGGGACGTTTGGAGTGATGGCGTTTGTCTTCCCAAGTCACCGTTATGCATGATGGAGCCCTGCTTTCCTGGAGATGGCTGAACACCTGCCTGACGATAGGAAATGGTGAATTAATTCCTTGTTTTGCTTTGCTTCTGTGCATGGCTTTTTCTTTGCCTGTTAAACTGTCTTTACCTCAGTCCACAAGTTTTCTCAGTGTTACCCTTCTGATTCTCCCCCCCATCCCACCGGGAGGGGAGTGAGTGAGTGGCTGTGTGGTGCTTAGTTGCCGGGTGGAGTTAAACCATGACAGTCCTTTTTGGCACCCAACGTGGGGCTCAAAGGGTTCAAGATAACAACAGGTTTGATTGGAATGTGCTAGATTGAATTTATAGCTGTTATTGCTGTTTAGCTATTAATCAGCAGGCTTCTGTTCTTGCCATGGGGCTTACTTGCCTTACTCTATATTAGAGTCTAGTGCTCGTTAGTGGCTGCTTTGTCATTTGCTGCTTGCTGTACTGCTGTATCGCTTATTGTCTTACTGTGCTGTGCCTGGGAGCATTTTGATAACTGTAATGGCGATGTGCCTGGGCTGGCAGATGGCCAGGGCAGCACTGCAGTTTCTGTGCTGCTGTACTGGACAGGCTGGAATGCCAGTGGGAACTCGAGTTGAAGGGACTGTGACCTGTGGATGAGTCCATGACAGAGCAGGACACCTTGAAGCGTCTGTGGTTGTGAATATGTCCACACCAGAGCAGGTACATCTCAAAGTATATGTGGCTGTGGTTATGTCTGTGCCACAGCACGTATACCTCTGAAGGGATTGTGGCCCAAGGATAGGTCTGCACTGGAGAATGTATACCTTGAAGCATCTGTGGCTGTGCATGTGGTCATGCTGGAGCACCTCAAAGTATGTGGCCATGGAAAAGCCCTCGACAGAGCAAGTATACCCCTGGAGGAACTGCAGCCATAGGTAAGGCCATGTTGGAGCAGGTTTACTCCTGAAGACACTGTGGTGGTGGGTGAGACCACACTGGAACAGGTGTATCTCTGAAGGCTTTGTGGCCCATGGAGAAGACCATGCTGCAACAGGCGCACCTCAGAGTGACTATGGCTGTGGATGTCTATGCCGCAGCAGGTATACCCCTGAAGAGATTGGCTCATCGATAAGCCTCCACATGGAGCAGGTACACCCCTAAGGGACTGCAGTCTGTGGATAAGTCCAAGCCAGAGCAGGTGCAAGGGGAGGAGCTCACTGCAATGTTAAACCCTATGGTCTGGTCCAAAGGGACCAGGGATGGAGACTGTAATGGACATACCTCTAAATTGTTGTAACCCAGAATTTGAGTTGCATGTTATGGGAATTACTATAGCAAGTACCCCTTATTGCTAAGCCAGGCTAGGAGCAAGGATAAGGAGTTTGTTGCAATGCTAAACCCTATAACCTAGCCCAAAGGGACCAGGGGTGGAGATTGTAATGGGCGTACCTTTAAATTGTTGTAACCCAGGATTTGAGTTGCATGTTACAGGAATTAATATAGCAGGAACCACCTGACACAATGGAGGACAAGCCTTACAAGAAGAAGCACAGATGCAGCAGTGACCCAAGCTGAGCTGGCTTTGGTGCCCAATAACTCCATGAGACACACCATCTCTCCTTTCTTGAGTGTTCACCATACCAGATGGAGCCCAAAGTCATGGACTAAATTAACTCAGTGGACATTTTACAGAGGTGGTCCACAGACTGGGAGAATGATATCTCTGTATTATATCAAGGAATGCGAAGGGGGGTGGTAAGTAATAAGAATGTATTGGATAGTGTGGGACCTGAGCATGACGTAAATGGTATCGAATAAGAGGTGGAGAATACACTGGTTTGGGCTGGGATTGAGTTAATTTTCTTCATAGAAGCTAGTGTGAGGCTACGTTTTGGATTTGTGCTGAAATTGTGCTGTCTTGATAATACAGGGATGTTTTCGTTACTGCTGAGCAGTGCTTATACAGAGCCAAGGCCTTTTCTGCTTCTTACCCCACCCCACCAGCGAGTAGGCTGGGGGTACAGNCTTCTTACCCCACCCCACCAGCGAGTAGGCTGGGGGTACAGAAGTTAGGAGGGGACACAGCTGGGACAGCTGACCCCAGCTGACCAAAGGGATATTCCAGACCATATGACAACATGATGAGCATATAAAGCTGGGGGAAGAAAGAAGGGGAGGGATGTTTGGAGTGATGGCGTTTGTCTTCCCAAGTCACCGTTATGCATGATGGAGCCCTGCTTTCCTGGAGATGGCTGAACACCTGCCTGACGATAGGAAATGGTGAATTAATTCCTTGTTTTGCTTTGCTTCTGTGCATGGCTTTTTCTTTGCCTGTTAAACTGTCTTTACCTCAGTCCACAAGTTTTCTCACTTTTACCCTTCTGATTCTCTCCCCCATCCCACTGGGGGGGGGGTGGGGAGTGAGCAAGAGGCTGCGTGGTGCTTAGTTGCCAGCTGGGGTTAAACTATGACATCCTGCTTGGTTCCTGAGATACTACTCTGTGGTAACAGAAAATAATCCTATGTAAGCTAGAGGACAGCTTGTGGACATTGTCCCACATTTCTGCTTGGATTCGTATGAATCTGGTGATCATCTTAATTAAAAAAAGAAGGACTGAGTGACACAAGTACACACATGGATATGATACTCTTATTTGGAAAGGCCAGAAAACCATAATTCCCCAGAATAAAAATATTGGGCCAAATTCAAAAGTCCTCTTTGCTCAAAAATATTCCACAAAGACAAAGAGAGTGTCTATCGAGGGATCACAAGCCATATCCCTTACCAAAGCTGAAATAATACGGCAAAGTAGTTTTATAGGCTGCCCCAGTGTATGCAGTTAGGGAATAAATGTAAACAACCAAAACCAATATTGCTTGCCAGTGGCTGAGAGCCAGAGAAGATACAGTTTTGACTCATTTTTTCTTCTCTTTCTCTCTGTCCCATCTTCAGAGCAATTACAGATAGCCATCCAGCAGAAGATTTCAGTGCTCACACTGAGTTCTGCAGCCTTTTTGCAGATCTGCTGTGCTCATTACAGGTACCGGAAGGAATGGTGGAAAAGTATCTTAAGATACTTTTGATACTTTGAAAAGTATCTCAAGATACCTTGTAATAAGTGATGTTTTCATGATTATAAGCAGCAGTTGACTGGTAGGCTGAAAACAACAACCTGTTTTACCCAGACTATATTTTCAACCCACAGTTGTCACCTGGATAGATATATTGCACCATCAGTTAGTCCTTATGCCTGGAAAGGGTTTGGTCCCTCCTTCCCTGAGCCCTGATGGACTGGTGGACTTTTGCCATCAAGCTAGGGGGAAGCTCCTCTTCAATTCCAGATGCATGAAATTAAATTTGTAAGTTCTGGTCAGTATTGCCATTGCTGGCTTTCATGGGGTTGTTTAAAAGGGCTTTTTCCCATTGTTTTTCCAAGGACCTGCCCAAAAATGTTTCCATCCAAACCACCATCACGCAAGACTCCAGCAGAGGAGCAAAGAACAATAGCACACAAGGTTCCAAGTTCAATAGCAATTTCAAGGATTTCAGCTGTCACAGTGAATTAATGGCAGTTTCTCTCAGGCCTCCTTTGCTTAACCCCTGAAGGACAAGGCTTGGAAAAGTGCTGGTTGAGAGGGCAAGAGAGGTCAAAAGACCAGTTTTGTAGCAGCCAGGAATTATTAAGAAAGCAAAACTAAAAAATGGAATGCGTTGTGAAGTGAAAATTTCAGACAAAATTAGGTTCAACTTCTATTTCCACTTTTGCTAAAGAAAGATGCATGAGCCTGGAGGGTGGGGTCCAGAGTCTGGATTTTGGGCAGGGTTATTTTAGAAAGCTGAACACAGTCCAACTGTTGTTCTAGGGCAAGCACTTCCCAACTTTAGGGTATTTAAAAAAAATTTGGATTCTGATCTGAAATCTGTGGCTTGGGCTTGTTTCTAAACATTTCTTTTTCTTGCAAAAAAAAAAAAAAAAGGCATCATATGGTAAGCCACTGCAGAAAAACACTGGAGCTCTGCTTCCTTACAGGAAACTACCTTGGCATGCATTCCCTTCCAAAAGGTGTGGTGTGTTTGCTAAATACATGACTGAAAGCCAGAAAAATTGGAAAATCCGATGTTCCCAAACACTGATGCACAAACCACTTCTAAATGATACACCGGAGCAGTTCCTGACTCCTCTGTGTGAAGACCCCTGACATCCTGAGCAAGCAGCTCCATGCAGACCGTGTCAGAGGATGCCGTCTGGGTGCAGCCTCTTCCCTCACAGCTCGGGGAAGCAGTTCTTCCCCAGCAGCTACCAACCCGCACCATGAGCACTGTTGGCCTGTTGTTCTCACCATTTCTGAAATAATAAGGCCCAGGACACAATATCCTCACCCCAGTCCATAGCAGGTCTCATGACAAGGGCCTATGTCACAGGGAAAGACACAGAATTTCAACCTACAATATGAGCAAGACCAGATTTTATGGGAGGTTAGCAGCCCTGCCAGGGATTGCTTGTTATATACAACCCCCTGAGCTAGTTTGTTACTCCTGCAGCAGACAGAGAGATGGATTAAACCTGTGGGACAGAAGAAGCATCTGAGCAAGAGGGACACAGCGAGATGTAGTGCTGCTGTCTCTCCAAATGCTGAACTCAGCCTCCTGCATCCTTTAGTATCCAGACATGGTCCTACCTTTGCCCATGAGCTTGTCCAGCCTGTACAGCTCCTGGCCGGACCTGTCCTGCAGGAGCCTCCTCCACGGCTGCTCCCTTTTCCCCCATGCCCGCACACACCTCATGGGCAGAAGCAGCAGCTCTGCACAGGGGATCAGTACACTTCTCTGGCACAGCAAGATTGGTGGCCTGAGTCCCGGTTTGTCACCAGTCCCCTACCAGAGTGGGTTCAGATGAGTCCCTTTGCCTGATTTGTGAAGTGGCACGTCCTGCTGTCATCTTGCTCTGCTGCATGTGCAGCATGTCACAGAGCAGGAATCCATCAATCCAGACAGCACTATCTCTCCAAGAGGGAGCCTCAACTGGCTCTTAGCCCAGCTTGCTTTTGTCCTGGACACACATGAAGGCAGGGGCTGTCCCTTATAACATGTTTCTGCCACACTTCCTTGCACCTCGCTGGGGCCTCAGGGCCAGCAGAGCCCAGTCTTTGCTGAGCCCATACAACATGGTACTTTGCTCCCTCTGCCTCCATTTTAATGTGTTCACATCTTGGGAGTGTGAATGGTGTCACAGATGGGAACAAACCAAAATTAGGGGTTGTCCTGCAGAATGCAGCAAAGGAGCTCAGTAGACATCAAGGATCTATTCAGAAAATCTGCACTTTGGTGTTACCTGAGATACATCATTTGTAGTTGTTGGTGGTACTCCTAAGCCTTCTGTCCATCTTGCAAACAGCAACAGCTGAAGCATGAGTAAATCCTCCAGTACATCTCCAGAGAAAACAAGAGGCCCTCACATTCAAGGAGAATGCTTGTCACAGTCTCTCTGTGACAGCTCAGCATTTGATATGAATGAAGGGGGAAGCTGGCAGCAGGTGGAGATCTTCAGGCTAATTACCTTGAATAAGTTGCCTGCAGGTGCTGTGCAGGTGGTCTGAGCCCTTAGGCATTGACCTAGGAAAAGCGATGGGAATCCTGCATCTGCCACTGGTCCCATCTGAGCTGCAGGCCTGGGATGCTGAAAAAATCCCGATTCCACATTTTAATCCACAGTTAACAGTTTGGGGTTGTTTCCCTAAAGGTTTTGAAAGAGGAGAAAAAAGTTTGATCCCATGGAAAAGTTTAACTCTGTTCACTTTAGTAGCTTGCTACTTGTCAGCTTTAAAACAACCTCAAAGTGGAGAACTTTCTTGCAGATTAGAGGAGCATTCAGCAGCTAAACCCAGTAGGCATTTAAAAAACAAACCAAAACACGCATTATTCCCTGAGGCTGGCAAGGCAGCTCGTGGGAGTCACACCCTCTTGAACAACTGTCCTCTGATGTTTTAAGATATTCTGGGTTTTAGTTCATTAGTGACAAACACTCGTGAAATGTGCTCGAATTCTTCTTCTCCAGACGACTGACTTGAGGGCTACTGTGACTGCATTAAGGTTTACAGCGATTTAACAGCTCTTTATTTGAAGTTAAATTCTCAAGACATACAAACCTTTAGAGTCGCAGTGGTTTCTAAGGTGAAGTAGTAATTTATACCGGTGAGAGCTAGACTCTTGGATTATCAGAAAAATCCCGTTTCTGGAAACAAATAAAAAAGCTACACTGGTATTCTGTGCTTTGACATACAGGAATATGTTATGAAATAAGGTTACTAGTTTATGCTACATGCTCTGTTGGTTCCTAAAATCAGATACAATTCTGTGATCAAGTTTTACCACGCATTTTTTAGTGTTGCATGTGCAATGCTTGGGTTTTATCCCAAGAAGCAATTATAATCCTTTCCACACCCAGGGAACACATTGGTCAAGACTCAGTGTAGGCTGATCCCAAATTTACCAAGAAACTAAAGGCTTCGCTCACATGCTCAGGGCCAAACTTCTCCAAGGTGGGGGGGGGGAGTAGAAAAATACTTCCTGGTGAGTTCTCATTCAGATTGCAGAAGATTCCCTTAAACCCAGCATGGATTGAGGACGTGAATGTTCCCCCATGAATTTTAGGGTGAAGAAATTCAAAGTATTCAGAGTCTACTTCAAAATTCACTTTTTTCACAGAAGCTGTCCTCTGGTATCAAAAGCTGAAATGCAACAGGGAGGTACAGAAAAGGATCCAAAAAAATGACTGTTCAAAGAAGGAGGGAGCAGGAGTATTGAAACCAAAGAAATTCCAGGCTGTTCGGCATATCTGAAATTCACGTTCCTCCTTTACAACAGGGAACCTGCCTTACCATAAAAGAAACCATTATTTTAGCACCCTTTTTGTGATATAAGGGGTACCTTGTGCACACAGGGGGCTAGATCAGCCCCAACAGGCAATGCATTTTTACATTCTTTGGAGAGGAGCTGAAAGCAAATGGGTTTTGCTTTTGGTGCAGTTGCAGGACAATTCTGTAGCATGTAACTTTTTCAGTAACAAATATGTGGAGACCTGTAACTGCTAGTGTTATGTACCCGTGGGTGTCTTGTCACCTCCCTTGACCCGGATGGTTTCAGGGTGTTTCCATGAGGAGAATACATACGCTGAGTTGTAGGCAGATGCCACTTCACTGCCGTTCTGTTTATTTTTAGGAAATGCAAACTGATCCCCATGTGCCAGGACACAGTGGGATCAAACAGCAGGAGGCTGTTTCTTTGCTCACCCTTTAGGCCTTGTGCTCACTACCACGCTGCCCCAAAGCTTTTGTGCTTTGTTCTTTTTCAGGATGTGCCTTATGTTTTCTTTATCCCTTGCTGTTCTTGCCCATTCTGCTCTATCAAATAGCATCAGCCCCTTTATTATAGGAAATAGAAATGTCCTTGGAATGTCTTGATATCCCTCTAGCCTCACAACTCATTTTTTAACCATTTGCCCTACGTTCTGCTCTGTTTTTTTCCAGCTGCCACTAATTAAAGGAGCTGTTTCCCAGGAGAAGCGGACAGCAGTTACGCCACCACTGCTAACCTGAGACCAAACACGCTCTTTGGGAGCCTGTTTTCCTCGGGAACAGCATGCTCTGCCCATCTTCTCCTGCCTCTTGCTGGGTCCACACCAAGCAGAGAAAAAGGACTGTGGACAGGTTATGAATGGTACAAGCATAATCAGGCAGCCACTATTTTTTTGTCATGATGTTTTCATACCACGAGCTCTCTCTGAGCTCTCCTATACAAACCTCCTGGGGGATTTTAAATCTTCCTGCTTGTTTTTGTTCCATCTGTCTTTTCAGCGAGTCCCTGAGGAATATTTATTCTTTCTTTGGAATCTGCTGTCTCTTTCATAAACTCTTTCTCACTTCTCCTATAAAAACCTATCCAGGACAGAACTCTTTCCAGTTTCCAATTTAATTTTATTCCTGGGCAGTTTATACCCCATTGTTTCCATGCTGTGGTTGTGCCTTAACTTGAGTAGCTCTTTTCCGTCCGTGGTGTTCTCCCCCACAATGTGTGAAAGGTAAATTATTTCTTTTCAGGGCTCCTCACATTTCTTTTTGTTTCAGATGGGCTGCCTTGAGCTTATGACAGACCACTTATAAACAGTTTATGAGTTCCCCTTCAAAGACTTCAGCATGCATCAGGATATCAGCCAGATACAATACACTGGACAAAAGACGTACCACACAGCAGCCTCTTTATTAGCGGATGGTGCATTTTCAAGCTGAAAGCCATCTCTTTAAATGAGTACAAGCCCTGTCTTGCACTAAGGGCTGGGCTTTTCTTTTTTTGTCTTTTGTATCCCCCACTACTTTTCCAGCTCTGATAAGGAAAGCCCAGTTGAATCCGCTACAGCATTCTGAATGCCATCTCTTCATGCAAGCAATAGCCATCTTCTAAAATGATTAAGTTTCACTTTCCAGTGTTCACTCAGAAACCGGTGCTGTCATCTTATTTCATAGTAAGAACTGGATGAAGGTCAGGGCTTGGCTGCACATTTAATTATGCTTAGTTAATCCATTTCCTCAGTAGTGCAGAAAGTCTCTTCTCCTTTTGTTACTAGTAAGTGGTAGAGTGTTTGCTTAATGAGCCTGTTTCTGCCAGTACCTGGACCATTTTTAACACCTATACCTCTATAAGATCTGGAAAATTAATCTCAATTCCTTTTCAGAAAGTGTCTTAAACTGTTGTTTTCCCCCACTTAGAGGTACTGCCCTGTGCTGGTGCTAGTCCAAGGACAATTCTGAGAACTTACTTGCACTCCACCTTTGTCTTCAGCTCTTTGCCCCTTCACACACACATCTAAAATAGCCATATTTAGCAGTTGTTCCTCATTTTATAATATTCTTCTGTTTATCAGAAATGCTCAGCAGGCAAGCAGGAATCCACACTTGCTCCACAAAAGCCCAGATTCCCTGAACCTCTGTGCAGGTCTCAACCATGCTGCACTTTTCCTCTCTTGGAAACCTACCACAGGAGGAAGTTGTTATGATTGTTTCTGTCCCTGGAGGCAAAAGGAGCCATGCACGGCAAATGAGGAGCATGTACCTGCCTCCCAACCCTGAACCACATGTTAAAAAGGGAATTTCCACCAAACTGTTGCGAACATCTTTCCTCGCTCTGGCCTAATGAAATTCAGAGCAGTCAGTAATTCCTTTGCTACCTTGGCTACTCAGTCTTTGGGCTCAAACCCCAGACAGTCAGTTTTTAATCCCTGTTTAAGGCCTTTTTGGACACATTCCCCCATCACTGACACCAATCAAAGACTCTGTTTTGGATCCCTTGTCCTCTACCTGTTTTCACCTGCCTATGTCCACTGCCTGTGCATGTTCCCAACGGTTGCATTCAGCTGCCAGAGTACCTCTTCTCCTGCTGTTTGACCGCCATGACCTAAACCCCCATGAGCTGACTCTGCAGCTTTGTGTCACCTCCTTCGCTAGCCCATGTTGGGGGAGAAGCTTATATTGGGCACTTCTGAAATTCTGTTCTGTATTATTTTGTATGGTTAAAGGTTTTTTCTGCAGCCAGGATTTTTTTTTCTTTAACTGCAAAGTGAAAGACTGCAACAGAACTATTTTTCCTCCTTTTTATACTAGTGCAATTTTTCTTGTTTTACGGGGATTGAACGATGTTTCAAGTCACAGACCACCAAATATCCCCTCTCAGCCGCAATGCATTCAGAATTATCTACTTGCACCTTCTTCTGAACAGCTGCAAAGACCAAGTCATGTTTTGTAAACCATTTCCACAGCCTCTTGGAGTGGCTTTTTTTCTTTTGCTGATACTGGGAATGTCAAAGCCCACTTATGAATTTATAAATAGATCCATTGACAATTCATCCTGGAAGACCTCACTGTGCCAGGAACACACATTTCCTCTGCTTCTCTACCCGTTCAAGTAGGGCATCTCCCTTCACTCCACTTCAAGCTTTTGACTCTTCCCAGGCCAGCTTAGGTTAGTGACTGATGCCAAACTATATACCAAGGACTTGTACAAAATCTAGATAATTCAGCTTTTTTTTTTTTTCCCAATCTGGCAGTAAATCTTTCAGCAGCAACAAAGCTGGGCTACTTGGGTTCATGCTTACAAACCCATCTGTGTTCATCCTTTCCAGTCAGCCTTTTAGACCACAATGTTGAGCTAAGCTGAAAAACCTCTGAGGAGTCTTCCTCTCCCAGTACAATTTTGTATTATTTGAAAAAATAAAACCTCCCTTATTCACAATTCTCGGAGTTACTGATGGGTACAGAAAAGTGCTACAAATATCTTGTTTTAGCCAAATTCTCTAGCTGGCCCAGCTCCCACACCAAGAAGGCTGACTTTCACTGTCCTCTGTGACTCTTCTGTCACCTTAGTCAGGCAATTTTTCAGCTCCCAAAAAGCAATTGCAGAATCAGGAATTAATTTGCTGCATCATCATCTTCTGCATCATCAAGCACTATATAACTGGAGGAATAAAACAAAATACATAAGTCTTTTTTTTCAGACTGTATTTTTAGGCTTTTTCAGATTACATCAATTTATTTTTAGACTAAATAACTAACCTCTTCACTCACCTTCTGCTGGTTAGTCCTGACAGCAGGAGGATGGTTGAAAGAGATGTATGTGGTCTATGTTGAGAAGTGAGTGCACAGGGCAGCCTCTCATCCTCCATTCCAGCTGCCAGTACTCTTTGTGCTGAAGTTGCGCGTGGGGAAAGGGCATAATGGAAACAGCATATCTGGCCATAGCAAGGGGGGGGAGAGGACCAGCAACCACCACATTTCCTTCCACGTAAAGTTAAAGTAAAAAATGTAGCAGATAGGTGAGTTTAAATGTGTGATGCCATTCACTTGTCAAGAAGGACCACAGTACTTCATAAGAAATGGTAGCTCCCGTAATGCAGCATGATGTGAGATGAGGTTGAGTTTTGGTTCAAAGTTTCAGTTTACTTTTTGGAAAGAAAAAAAAAACAAACAACAACCCACTCTAAAGAAGTCAGTGATGCAGCTTTGTTATATGGTGTAAAATGTCTGAGCAGATGAAGTGATGGCATGTTAAATGGTACTTTAGCATAGAACAAGCCATAGTGAGCAGCAGGAAGTAGACATGAAAGCCAGGCAAATCCACATGAACAGCTCTGCCTACGTGTCTAAATGGGGGCCCTTAAACATTGGAGCAATCCCTGGAGGGCAGAGGCGGATTGGTTTGTATCTTGTCATCTCTTCAGATGAAGGGATGCAGCTTGGGGTGGCGGTAGGGGACAGTTGTGTGTTAGGCAAACACAACATAAGCTTTAGCCAAATGTAAGCTATTTAACTCAGAAAGGAGGTAAAAGTGGATGAAATTTAATATCCAAGATGTTAGAATAGAGTCCCTCTGGACTTCAGTCTCTCTGTTCTTATATCAAGGATTTTGTGGGTTAGAGCCAGTTTTTCCATGGGAGCACCTTGCTTGAAAACCTTTTGGGTTTTTTACTCCTTTGGGACACAACCCAAACACTGCTTATCTGAATTTGTCCACTTTGCTCTTTTCTTTTTGAGAACCTAGCAGGGAACATATGACCCTGTGAAAGCACTGGGGGGTGTTGGGGCTGTCCCCATTCCTGTCACAGATAGCCTATTACATACCACCAAAAAAAAAAAAAAAAATCTGTGCAAAGGGAGACAAGCACTTTATTATTAAGGGCCCTTAAACCGTTTTCCTGGCTCCATTTTACAAACTCTGAGTCACCCTGGCTCAAGTTGGGAGGAATCAGTGTTCAAACCTGCAGAGATACTATCTGCCTTTGAAATACTTAAGAAAACTCTCAGCCTTATTTGGAAAAGTGAAATCTGCTGATAACCAAGGCCTTGATTTACTGGGAGGAGAGAGGGTTCCTAAACACCTTTGCCCTTCAGATTAACTCCTGCTGTGTCTGTGTGGCACCCTGTGGGGCTGCTGGCACCTCTGACATCTCATACTTGTTTCCAGAGCACCCCACAACTTCCCAGGCAACCCCCCAAGGGCTAAAGCCCTCTTTCCCCTATTAATGCAAGACCACATAACACATGGTCCTACATCAGTAGTACCCGCATGGCTGCGCAGGCCTCCTCCCATGCCTCCCCTCTGGGACCAGAGCCATGATGCTGGGTTCAGGCTGTGGGAGAGAGAGAGATATTCCCAGACATTCCCCTTACCAGTCATAGGGTATCACTACCCTGTAGCCAGCATTCTCCAATGTCTCGGTCTCCAGCACAGGGGACAGGACAAGAGCTGAACTGGCAGGTCACATGCGAGGATAAAGGGCATTTTGGGTCTTCTACCAGAGACAGGGCTGGACTGGGGGAGCGTGCATTCTCCTGGGACACTTTTGACCATGGGGAGTTTGTTGGTGGCAAGACCTCATCCTCCCTAGCAGCAGTGCCACCACCCTGCTTTTTGCTGGGGACCCCAAACACGCCCAGCAGCGTGAGGTGCCAGCAGGATTATGGTGCTGGGTTCATGGGGCAGAATAGACACCATGGTGCTGTGCTGTGACAGCAGGAAAGCCACGCTGGGCAGCCGGGGCTGGGAGATGGGAACTGGCTATGTCCACAAGAGCCAGCAGCGTGCGTAACGGTTCTGCATTCAGAAGACCAGCAACATATCACTTACATTTACATAGTCACCAGTAACACAAGACCTGGCAGCTCCTCAAAGATGAGCAGAGGTTTGGAAATCAAAGATATTTTTAATTCCCGAGCATTTCCATCATACCCGCTGGGTGTCTTTGATTGTATTCTGCAAGCAGAATAAGGCAACCAGAAGTGTGTAAAAATGGTAGAAAAAAACCCACCCTCCTCAATTTGACACAATTTTTTTACCATTTGCTAGAGGATGGCTACACCCCCCCTTAAAATGTGCATTTCCTTCATTATAGAAATACTTTTTTCTCCTTTAAAAGCCAATGGAATGTGGACAATGAACAATTTCACATTTAGAAGCCAACTTTTCATCAGGGTTTATCCTTTTGATTTGGAAACTGGCTCATTTAAGCTGGAAAATTCTGTGAAATGTTGCAATAAAAGAGGCTCTATTTTTGCATTAGCTAAAATATGCACACACAGAAACCCAAGTGATACAAAAGCAAGCAAACAAAGAAGTGCCCAGCCCGTAAGCTCCAAGTTGCTTAAAATTTCTTATTTCAAGTACAAATGCCACATAGATCCTTGCCATCTCTAATAATAATGCAAGCTGCCACCCAACAACAGCATAACATTTCCACTAGGCAGTATATTTTTCCCTGCAAAACATAACTCAGTGAATGTGGCTTCAGCTGCCTAAATGTCATCTCAGTCTGTTGCAATCTGCTGTAAACTTTCAAGATACTAGTCATATGTCATAAACTCAAAACAGTTTCTGGATTTGCTTTAGGACTAACATGTTACTGGGCAAAAACAATTCACTAAGGAAGAAATCCTATCCTCTGTTTCTTTCCTGATTCCCTAGAAGTAGCTTCTCACTGATTTCTCCCTCTTTCTTGCCTACTTCTGTGCATGCTGTTTTACTTTATAAATCAGATCCATCCCAGTTCCAGGGATCAGAAATGGGAGTATCTTGTTTTTCTGTATTGCAAAGCAGAGCAGGAATTGCACATACTGTTTGAGAAAAAAAAGAGAATCCAAATCCAGGATAGGCTTCTGGCCAAAGCAGCTCAGATTTTCCATCTCATTTGCAATGGAGACATGAAAAGCACAGGTTAGGGCTGGGCAGCAGCCTCCAACAGAAAAAGCCTTATTTCTGGCAAACTTCATTCCAAAGTTTGTACGTGTGACTCAAGTTATGGGCTTTTAGACCAAATACAGTAAAACTAGGTACGAGGAGGACACATTCAGACACTGAAGGGTAGGGCAGGTCTTTTACATTCATATGAAGCCCACATATACTTGCTGGCAGATATTTATAGAGCATGACTGTATGAACTCTGATCTACAGTCAAGAAGTGGGATAAGTTACATGAATTCAGTGCTGCCAGGTCAACATAATTTCCTTTCAACACCATGACCAAATTGCCTTGAGTTTCACACCTGTAAAATGGGGATAATACTTATCCCTTTTACAGGGGATAGTGTTATACACATTAAATTATTTGGAGAAGCACCGACTTCATACTGTAAAATAACTTTATCTGCACTAGCTGATACTACACAGGAGAAGCTGAAATCTAAACCAGGAAAGTGAGGGAGAAAGGAAGCATAATTTCCTGTTGGTATGATGTACTCTGCAACGTGACTAAGATTACAAAACCGAGGGACTTTGCGAAAAAAGGTTTTTTCAGCCTGCTTTCCCCCCTTTCACCAGGTTGTGCTCATGCAATGCCACAGTCCTCAATAAAGGCATTCCTCCTTTACCCAGCATGCGAAGAGAACCCAGTCCTTTCACCTAAAATCAATTTTCCTTAGATTCCAGAGCAGCTATGGTGCTGTGTGCCAGCGGCTCTCTCGTATCTCGCATGCCCATGCTGTGTGCAGTTGTCCCCTCTGGTTGCAGAATAAATTAGAGGAGCCACCGCAGTACAGCTGAGAAAGCAATGGAAAATCCAGCCAGCCAGGAAGCTTTTTCTTCTTGATTACTGTAAAGTTCTCCATGTTTGGCAAGCTTTGTAAACTCAGTAATGGGAACTGAAAAGGAAAAACCATCACGTACAATTTTTCTGTGGCTTGCAAAAGTGAAATAAATCAAGAGATAAAACAGCAAGGCATCTGTGATACAAGATTTGGTTTGTGAATGTTTAAAGCGTTTAATCTCTGTCCCTCTGGCTTCCAATTCTGGTTGCTGGGACTTTACTATTTTACCTATTTTGTTAAGGTATAATCACTTAAATCTCAAGAATTTTCTGGCTGTATTCCATATTCCCCTTTGCATGACTTGGATAAATCTCTGTAACACTGTCCATCTGTCCCTCTTGTCTGCCTTCTAATTTATCAGCTGTAAATTTTCCACATGACACCAGTGAAGTCCCCGATGTCACCAGTGGGGCCAGCAGTGCCGCCTTGTTATTTCTCCCCCTTTTCTGCCTCATCAGAGCCAGGCCAGGTGTCTCTATGTGCGCCACAGTCACTCTGCTCAGGCAGACAGGCACCCCCATATCCCCCCCATCCAAGGGGCAGGCACAAGGTGAGCTTACCGTTGCCACCACTGTCCTGTCCATCCATCCACTGTGCCGTAGTACATCCCCTTTTCCACCTCTTCACCGGGAGTGATGCAAGTAGCGTAGCTTAGGTTAACGTGGGAGACCTGGGGAGCCACTACAACCCCAGGATGAGACTTTACCAACAGCCCTTGGCCCTGGCAGTCTGCACAGAGGAGACAAGCAAAGGGTGAAAGAGGGGTCAGCAAACAGGCCAGCGTGTATTTGCAAATTGGTGGAAGACCTGAAAATAGACTCTGCTGCCTCGCCTTATTCAGTCCCACACGGACTCCTCTCTGTCTCCAAATTCTAGTTATCCCAGGGGTCATGCAGGGACCCCTGCTCCCAGTAGGTCTCTGTCGTGCCCATTGTTAGATCTTAGCTGTGGCTGCTTAATTCTCATTAAATAGCCAAGTTTCTTTTAATCTTCTTCCAAAACAAGGAGCTTAAGCCTTACAACAACATCTCCTAGGAACTTTCAGCTCTCCTTTGGGGAGATATTTCTTTCTATTGAAGGGAAAATTTCCCAATAACTCTCTTCTGCTGCCAGGCACCAAGACCAGAGGCAGTGCCGTGCTGCTCCCTCATCCCTTCCTAAGGGACTCACACATCCCAGGCTGTGCCCTCTACCTTTAGTTTCCCATTCTCATTCCAGGCTGTCTGCTTGAATTCATTCAAAGGTGTAGGAAAAAAAACCCTCTTGGGACAGTTTGTCCCGCACTGCACCCACTGCCATAAAACCTCGGCTGCCGTACTACTGGTTCTTATCAGCCATCACACCTTAAAATATAGAAGGTGTGTCTAATACTAGCCAGGAAACGTCACGGTGAAGACCTGGACTTTTTCAGCTAATCGGTATTAATAACTTCCTATGTTTGAAGACAGCCCATAGGAAATGCAGCCTGACTCATCTACCCTGTAATTAGATGAACTCCTCAGAAAAGTGCAGGTGGCTGCACCACAAAGGCACATTAGCCAAGGTGCAGAATATGCATCTGACCAAAGGGTAGATAATAGCAGCAATAATTTCCTTCCACTGATATAATATAAAAAAGCAGTATTTCTGACAGATTTGGCATCTGGCTGAGGCTGGAAACTCAAGCAGTCATTTTCTTTCCCTCTCTTATCTCACTCAAGAGAAACCTGCAATGTGCACAAAGACTTGATTTATTTTTTACACTCTCTCAAATTACTGAAAAACAATTATGCAGCAAAATTTCGTGAAAAACAGAAGATATGCAGGCCTATTTGCTATATAGTTTATACCTAGACTGTGATTCTTACCAAAGATATTTGTTTCCTTTGTTCTTTTTTCCTGCCAAGTTCAGCCATATATCACTTTGATGTATCTGAAGGCCACGGTGTAATGCAATATGAAGCTATGAATGGGATAAAGTTACATATTCTCCATTGATTTTCCATTGTATCCATTATCTTTAATGCTGGAATGCAAGTTAGTGCGAGGGCCGGAAGCCTCTGCACCTCCGTGCTGACTGCTGCCTTATGAAAACCATCCCCTGGGGGCAGATAAAATCAGCTGCAAGTTGCAGAGAGGAGACAGGAGTTCCCCAAAGTGTACAGCTTAATGGGGGAAGCGGGTGGCTCTCACCCGTCTGTAGGAAAGAGAGAGGGAGAAGGTAGACTCAGGGAGGGGGACGTGAGAGGGGCTGGGAGGAAACCAGAGAAGGGCTGGAAGTGAAGGCAGGGGAAGGAGAAGAGAGAGGGAGAGGAAGGGAGCACAACACATCTGCTTCAAGGCTTCTTAGCAGCAGAGAAAGGCTTTCTGCATGCGTAACAAAGGAGGAAAAGAGATTTGTGGTCCATGATGCTGCTGTGATGCTGTTGTTCCCCGCTGCAAAGTCCCCCAGGCACCACCAGCATGGCTGCCGGGGACAGCAGCTGGGCGGCAGCTGAGGGTGCTCAAAAGCTGTTGCTCCCCAATCCCAGGTCTTGTGGAAAGCAAGCTGAGGGCTCACTACCATTGCTGCCCAGCCCCATGGGTCGGGATGAGCAGGGAGGGTGTTTGCAGGCAGCACCGGAGCTTGCCACCATAGCAGCTCAAGCCAAAGTGTGAGCATCGGCGCTCAGGAGCGAGGAAGATGAGCAGGACGGGAGGATGCAGCTGCAGGGGGAAAGCAGGACACTTAGGAGGCTTACCGCCCAGATGGGGCCAATTGCACTGGGACTAGATGTTAACACCAGCTCTCTAACAAGCTTCTCAAATCACATTTTTTAAGGCCGTGTGTTAACAGAAAACAACTGTTCAAATTTAGCAAGTTCCAGCACCACTTTCACCGTCGTTATGTCTGGGCTGCGGGAGTAAGAAACACCACTGCCACTTGATTTTTCATTCCTCTTGCAAAGGGTTAGAGCAGTTAGTCATGCGAGTGGTCGCCTTGGACAATCCCACGCAAGCAATCCCAGCAGGAGTCCTCCATGTGTGACTAACTGCTCCTCCTGGGAGGCCAGAGCATCGGGAAGGCAAAGGACTCCCCATTTTAGTGGCAGAGCTGTCTGTAACCTTAACTCTGCAGTCACCGCTGCTGCCCCTGTAATGTATTTTGAAGATCAAAAACTCTTCTGCAGGACAAGTGACCCATTCGTCTTCCTCTGGCCTTTATTGCTCTGGCTACTCTCGTTGACATCCATGACTAATTCATGATCTATGAAACCAAGCTGTGACCAATACAAAAATCTTTATTAAAACGCTGCCAGGTTGATCAGCAGGCGTTTCTCAGGAGAGCTGCTCAAGAAGAGCCGTCTCTGAGTAACTCCACGGGATGACATTTCTGGAACAAGCATCTCATCCCAGCTTACCTTGAAGCACATCAGCTCGCAGCCGCGGACAAGCCACCTTGCTTCACCTACAACCCTGGGGACAGAGCTTAGGGACTGTCATGCAAATTTTCCTTCAGTTATTTGGCTTGGTAGTGAAAAGGCTCAAGCTGACACAGAGCAAAACCTTTCCAGCTAGTGCAAGAAAAATCTGGTACCTTGTTTTGCTATTTTAGCAAGGGGAGAGCACGAGCCAGGCTCCTTCCTGCCTGCCCCCCTCGCTATATGTGTGTGTATGTGCATGTGCAGCGCAGCAGGACCCCTTTTCTCATTTAAACAGCCAATTAAAGCCTACTTTGGCACTTAGCACATGACATCAACTTGCAGTACTTAAGCTGCCTAGCACAGTGTGAATTTAATTTGATAAAGGGGCAACTAATAAAGATCTTGGAAGGCTGGTTAAAGTTCATTAAGTCTTTCCTTTCAAGGTACACTTCCCTCCAGTGCAAAAGCTTGTGTCTATTTTTTTTTTTTAAAGCTGTGTTATATCCTGCCACCAGAAAAAGGTGCCTGTGTCACATCCCGACAGGGTATATTTAAAGTCTCACTGTCAAAGTCATGTCGGGCCTTGGTTCTTTGCCCAGAAATGTGCAGCAAGAAAAAATAAAAGACCCTTTCCCCAAGTGTGGGGCGAGGAGTGCAACGTGGCCTGGTGCAGGCAGGCTCCTGAGAGGGGAATTGGGCTTCTGTCACACTGAGCTGCATTCATCCTCCGTCTCTTGAGCCATCCGTAATTCCAGATGGCTTTCATAAACAGATGAGGAGGCTCCTCTGAGTTCACTGGTTTAATGAAGCCCGTATGGCTGACTCATGTAATAAGCATTTAATCATGCTGATGAAAATAATTTTTAAAACTTCCACCACACACAGTGCTGTTCCCTGCACAGCCATGGAGCTGATAACACAACATCACAGCCAAGGAACCTCTGTTCCCAGAGCGTCTCCAGGTGCCTGCCTTGACTTTCATCAATGAGTCATAAACGTGTGCACACGTTTGTGCATCACCACCCTCTAACAAGGACCCGTTCATCTTTGAAAATACTCATCAAATCACCTACAGAAGTGCCACAAAAGGAAATTTTTTTTAAGCTCCACATTCCCCATGCAGCTGTTTTAGAGGTCACTCAAGGGTTAACACTTCAGTGTTTATATCTTCTCATTAGTTTCTGTTTGTGCTCTCAAATGCCCATGCCTTAAAAATTTGCAGAGCTGAAGTGGTCTTCATTTGTAAACAGAGAAATGCCACAATACCTTGCAAATACTGAGTCTTCTTAGGTGGAAATTGTTCCTCTTGTCAGCAGAAGTCATTGTCAATGCCATGAAGGACATGGGCCTTCATCATTGCCAGAGCATGGGCCTAAATGAATGCATGTAAGTCTATCATGTGGCAATTGGTGGCCCACACAATTTCAGTACATTTTAAGCTAACTCCAAAAAGTCAGTCCTCCTCCTCTCCTCCAGAGAAACCCCAGAGCTGATGGTCCCTTCAGAGCAGGCTGCATGCAGAGCATGGGGGTGACCCTCCCTGGAGCAAGGCTGGGGGGCCTCAGACCTATTCTCATGTGCTGTTGTCACCCAAATAGTCCTGTGTGGGCTGGAAGACTCAATGTCTAGATCTGAACTTATTCCTTGGGAGACAAGGTCCATAAATCACTACCTTGGAGGGTCGGGAAGGGCTGGAAAAGTCAGTGAGGTCTGAGAATGAGAGAGGCTGCCTTGCATGGGCTGTAGCACTGAGAAAGTTCAAGGTGCTCTGCCAGGTATTGAGTTTGTTTCCATGAAAGGCTGAAAGAAGAAACATTAACTCTAGGGCTAGATTCATGTTGTCATGTTTGTCCTTACCTTTACAACTGGCTCATCACTGTTCAGCAGGTCCAGTCACTTCTGAGAGCTCTGGGAAAAGGAAGATGATTAATCCCATACTGTTCTGCACAGGTTCCAGCCACAGACAGAGAGAGATACCCCTGGCTTTATCTACATGGAATTTTGTGGATCAGTCCAAATTTTGGCAGGCAGATATTTTTTTATTATCAGTTGAAGTAGATTGAATTTTAAGTGTTAGGGGCAAGGCCACTTGAAGAGCTTTGATTTGGAAGATTATCTTTTCTAGATTCTACAAATGTTGAAAGCTGAAAGTGTGTTTGCAGTATGTTATCAGTTACAAGATTGCTTGCCTCCTAATGGGGAAAAGGCTTATTTTCTGACATGAGACCAGACAAAATCTCGACTTTGTGTAATTAACAGTTAGTTTCCTTTTGTAATCAATTTATTGTTCAAATCACTGAAATGTAGTACAGTGTTTGTGGCTTTAGAAACTGGGTTTATTTTAATTTCCCTCACTTGATTTTACAATGGACATTTTTTCACTTCTAAACATGCACATATGTTGAAAAGATACTACTATAGGCTGAACAGAAAGATGACTGTGATCCTGTCTCATCCACTTACACAGTGTGCCCAGAAATTACCCCATGCTTTCTGAAATGCCCTTCACACATAGTAGGTGCTGCTATAAATAGTTGTTCCTTGGCGGTTAGCATTTAAGTCTTCAAGATTGGGAAGTTTTCTGGTTAACTTTGAATCATATTGCTGTAGCACCTAGATATACACAGCTCCAAATAACTGGAGCATTATGGTCTTTAGAGGCTTGATAACAAAATCCAGAGTTCACTTTATACAAACGCTTCAACCTCCATGCATGAGCTTACGAATTTTGGAGCTGTGGGATCAAACTCTGCAAGTACAGGAATTCTGCACACCCTCTTGCATCTCACTTCAGAGCAGCTAATTAAGATGTCATCATGACTTTTAAGAAGAGCACCTTAAATAGAAAAACACTGGAACACTGGAGAGGTCTCAATTTCCTTGGTTATGACTTCAAACTCCAGAGCTAAAGGACACCAAAAAGAGAGCTTAATGCCTATAAATCTTACAGTGTGAACTGATTCATGACTCAGACAAAGTGCCCAAGTCCCTAAGAATCGGGAGAACAACCCTTTAAAATAAAGTTTGCTACTATCGCTGGAAACTTTAACCCACTGGCTTCACACTGAGGAGGTTTAAGCTGCAAATGCAGGAGAGGATTTATGTGTTCCTCTGAACAAAATACATCAGGGTAGGAAAACTTGACCCGACAGTTTTGAGACATGCCTGCCGTAAATAACCGATTGATTGGCTGACTCGCAAAGCCATTAGCAGGCGTGAGGTGCCTGCTGAGATTCAGACACAGCATAAAATGCTGGAGGTGCCAGCAAAATGGACACGGCAATTGGCTATGCAGTCGTCTTCCAGCAGACGGCTCAGAAGGGCTCGTCAAAAATGGATCAGCTTTCATCTCGCTCGTTTGACACCGTAGTTCTGGAAGGGGATTGTGCGTGGGATCCAGTCTGTCGTGGGCAATGGGGGAAGAAAAGAGAGATACAATTACCACCTTGTGCTTGAGCAGTAAATCATCTGGAGGAGTAAAAGTATTTCAAATTAAGTTGGAGCCTTGACAGTTGCAGATGATGAGTCTTTTTTGCTGTAAATCACCACAGCTGCCAAGTGGCACTGGTAGGTCTGAGCTAATGGGGCCTTCCACCCCCTGAAAAGTGGCAGCAGCAGTTATAGGAGGGAATTTGATGACTGATCACAGGCTGTCAGGTGGGAGGACCAGAGGTTATGTTTTACTCTCTGAGAATGGGCCATTTTTATCTTTTCCCTCCATCCCTTTTCCCTCCCAAAGAATGCATGTGATGATACACCCATCTTCGCTCTCACTGCTGCAGTGATGGTTTCTGAACTTGTGTTGATCTTTTTGCACTGTCCCACCCTGATGGCAAGGAAAGGGTAAGAGCAGTGAGAGGCCCCTGGAGCTCTGCCTACCAAGTCTTTCATTCTGGAGAAGAGCAGGCAGTAGGAAGCAGAGCAGACATGATGCTGGTCTACTCCAGACACTCATTTATACCAATCTGAGAAAAACACACTGTGCAATTGAGTAGGAATCTGGGTGTAAATGGCTACACAAACAGCAGCGTAATGACGAACCAGAGCCAGCTCCTTGGGGAAGCTGCAGCTTCGGCCATTAGCCTTGAACAAGCAAAGACGGGGCCTTGTTCCAGTATCAAACGTGAGATGAGAAGTGGACTGGGAGATAAAAGGCAGGTAAGAAGAACGTGGGTAAGTGAAATTACATTCAGTCCGATCCTGCTCAAGGTCTCAAGTTCTTTCCAAGCTGTTCCTGCTCAAGGAGAGAGTGGGCCAGCACACAAGGACCAGCTCCCCCTGGGTGGGTATCTCCTCCTGTGTTAGCCAGATTGTCTCTTGTACTGGCTTTTAGAGGAGTGAGAAAGTCCTCAGTCCTGCCACTGCCACCACTCAAACCTGTTTGCTCTTTCAGAACCAGAGGATTCCTCCACTGTGTAGGACTTGGCTCCCCCAGACAGTTTTTCGATTTATGGATTAGATTCAACAACTTTTTTTTTTTTTTTTCCGGGGAGCAAAGGCCTGCAAGGGAAGAATTGGTTCCAGATAATTGCATTTACACAGTATGCAAATATGCACTGGCCGAGTATTGACATGCTGCTGCCCAGGTGGTTTCCTGGTGGCTCTTCAAACATCAGAAATGGTGAGCACCAGCAGAGGATTTATCTGCTTACAGGAATCTGGCCCTATTCCTATAAACTACAAGACTGTACAAGCGTGACTGTGCCTAAAGTCTCACTAGCTAATACCAGGTTTTATTATAGTATCCTGCTATCCCAGCAACATCTTTCAAAGAGGCATAAATATCTTAATCTCCCCACCCAGCTCCAGTCCCCCACATTTTAATGCCACCAGGATACATACTTGCATGCAGTGCTGTCAGAAGAAGCATCTGCTTGAACAAGCCTTCCAGCAGAGCCGTGTGCAGGACAACGAGCATCGCTGGAGCAAAGACCTCATCCATGCTCAAAGCACTGTCCCCAGAACTCGTGGTATTGCTTTAGTCAATGCATTCAAAACACTGAGGGTTGGCATTGATGGAGACTGGTATTCATGATTCCTCTTCACACCTTTTTGGCCTCTGGTCTCTCAAACTGGAAGCTGAAGTAACAGGTACAGGGAAAAAAAGAAATCAGCTATGTAATATGGAAAGATGGAGGTTCCCAAGTTGGATGGGGTATCACTATTATTAGGAAGAAGAGGGAAGAATAGGTCTAGGGAGAGACAGTTTGTGTCTGGAAAACACAGAGTAAACTGCTGCCAAATACTTTGAATTTATTCTCCTTTTTCTGTTGTTCTTTTTTTGAACTCAAATCAGCCTTAGGCAAGGGATTGGGGCAAGAAGCTTTTAGGATCTTGCTTCTGTTTTGCAGGCAGTAGTTCCTTTGAATTCATGGGCTTTTCATATCAATTAAAGAGATAAGAATGATCATATTTAATAAGAAAGGAGCTCAGCATCTCATCTCTGACTGTAGTCAGTAATAAATGCTTTGGAAACAGGTATCAGAAAGGGAAAAGCAATTATCCCACACCCAGCCAGCTTCTAGCCTACACTAGTTTAGGGTCTTCTGAAGACAGATGTTGTATCCATATGGCTTCTGCAGTGAACAGGCACTGTTTGTGCTGTTTTCCATGAGTTTGTTTAATCCTATCCTTTGAAAGCTTTAGCCACCACAACATCACTAGCGAGGCATTCTGCAGTGCCATGAAGCCTGTTAGAAAAGTGGTTCCTTCTGCTTGCGTTGAGCTTGCTCTTGGGCAATTTCTTTAGGCACCGTCTAGTCCTGGTTTTATGGCATAAAGTGAATAACGGCTCCATGTTCACTTCATAACCACCAAGGGCTCAATCCATGTCCCCTCCTTGCTAGCGTCTTTCCACAGGTGCCTTACTCTCTTTGAACTGCCCATTTTTTTTGAAACCTAACACTACATTTTGTACAAATATTTTGCTACAGGAGAGAAAATACTTGATTTTGGAAGTCTCATTTTAATACACACAGCGCAAATGTTTATAAATACATACCTGCACACAGACAGGGTGCTTGTCAAAACACATTCAAAGGATACCTAGGTTCTTTCATGTATTACATACTCAGAGTGAAAATAACCAGCTATATTTAACCCAGATCCAAGCCCAGACTAAATTATTTTAAAGGTCAATTAAAGAACAGAAAATCTCACTAGCTAAGAGATAAAAAGCTCCCATTCATCTGCAATTCCAAGAGCTTTAACAGAACTAAAGCACAGAATGAGAAATTGTAATTAAGTACAATTTCCTATAAAAATCATTGACAACAACAAGTTTCTGTACCTGCCAAGACCTGAATTCAGATGACTGCATTTGGCCTACAGCAGTTGATGGAAACTCCATCACTCACCACGCTGATGTAGTTGTTTGGAAACCAACGGCTCTTGGCAGAGAAAATACATTTTAGCTTCTGTTGAATGACTGCACATATGATGAGCAGAAGACAAGATAGACCAATAGTCGGTGCTCAAATTTGGATTATGTTTTGGCTGGTGCTTAAAGTTCAGGTCTGAGGCCAAGTGAAGGCTAGAATTTAGCCTGCAATGTAATCCTGAAATCACATGGACTGTTCTCTTCAGGTATTGGACTCGGTGGCAGAGACCCGGGGGTATTTTCTCGCTTGCGATTGCAAGTCCATCAGTTTGGCAGGTGCTGCTCTGCTTGCTGAATTCCTGTTCTTTGGCCCTATGTGAGTCAGCTCTGGAAAACTCTTATTTGACCACAACTGGAAAAGAAAGAGAGAAAAAAAAAACCAAGCCAAAACCCACAGATCAAATTTGTAGGATGGGTTTGAACCAGAGAGTCCAGTTTTCTACCCTGACAGCCTGCATGAGCTCAGCTCAGAGATCCCGGTGTAGTCCCCGCAGCAGCCACAGACAGCGAAAGGAAGCGCTTGTGGAGCTGAGACCCCGCTGCCATCATCCAACCTGAGCCAGGCAGGCAATAGCAGTCCAACCGGGAGGGCAATGAATGCAGCGAGCCAAATCCCTGAAGAAACACCAGGATTTGTTCTCTCTGGCTGCTTGGAAAAGCTATTTCCAGAACTTAACAGCTTCCTTCAACCTCAGAACACCTCCTTGGGTAAATATAATCACCTTCCAGGTTTGGGCCTTACACAGAAAGAGGTCAGTCCACATCAGAATGATATTTAGCACAGGTCAGTTTAAAATGCCATCAAAAATATTTGGAAGGGCATTCAGGTTTCAGCTTTGCCATCAGCCCTAAGGTGAGGACACCTTGGCACGTCTGCTCAAGGCGTAGATTTGTGATGTACACCAGAACATTTGTGCAATAAGCAGAAATGATGGCCCGGCTCCATTTCTTGTGAAGTCTGCAATTTCTTAACATGTCCGACACACTGGGAACCCATTCGAAAAGCAGTGATGGAAAACTTGGAAAGCAAATGGAAGTGAAGAAAAGCCCTTGGTGTAATTTTACAGCGTGTGAAAGACTTAAAGCAAGAAACACAACCAGATGCCACAAGGAAACAACTTTCAATTAGTTCTGCTTTGTGTTATACCTACTGATGAAAAATAAAAACAAATTCATTCTGTCAACAGCTCTATCTATAGCATAATCCTTAAATGAACTCATCCGTCAAACTGGTCTCCTCTGGCAAAACACATTACAATCCCTGTTTCTCAGCTGTGTGAATCAATCATCTGTTTCCCAAACCCATTGGTCAACATCTTAGGAACCCAATATATTTTTATTGCGTTAAACAAGCCAGTTGCAGGGCACCAACTTCACCACACCACCTACGTACAAAGTGTTCATCTATTAGCAAACTCTGCGATTTCAGGGCAGCTATTCCCCTGTCAAGGTTACATGGTAAATTTGCCTGACCCGGAATAAAAGCAAACCTCAACCTTCCTGCCCCAGCAGCATACGTGGGATGTGCTGCTGCTCACAGCTGGACAAAGCAAGAGCACCAAAGAACAAACCAATTTTTTTTCTAGGTGGACAGTTCAGAAAATGATGTTTGAAAGGACATAGACCTTAGAAGATAAGGAGGTATATTTATGGGTTTTTTGACAAAGCTAATGGTTCACACTGAAGCTGCAGCAGAAGAACCCCACCAAACAGCACAGACATCACTGGCAGTATTCAGTAGCATTTGCAATATTTCTCAGTGGTGTATGTTCCCCATCCTCGATTCAGGAGGACCTTGAAGAGGGGGGTCTCTTCCCAGGGCTCTGAAGGCTGCTGCAGCCCAAGATCACACCCTCCTTCAAGCAAAGGGATCCTGTGAGAGGGAGACCTGCTCTCATTCCCATGTTATCGATGGGAATATACAAGTACAGCCATATTCCATCCTGGATGCTCAAAGGGATGTAGGTGTGGGGATTTCCAAGGGTTTGGGTGCCTAACCTCCCATGCCAGGCTAAGAGGCAGAACTGGCCACACTGAGATGATACGTGCTATGCTCTGCATGAGCCATGTCAGGATGGAGTGGTCAGAGAACAACTTCAGTCATCGTCACTAAAGGCTGAAACATGCCTCAAAGTCATCCTTGAAATCCTGTTTCCCACCAAGACTCACTCGTGCTGTGAGGAGAGACTTATGCAGTCAGTGCTTTTGGCTTCACAATATTGGCTGATAGAAAAAAATCTACTAAAAGTGTAATGCAAACCTGGGTGTTTCTTGCAGATGTATTAGCTTAGACAGGCTAACTGCAGCAGTGGTTTTACCTGAGGCCACCTCATGAAAGCTTATTACTTAGTTACATTTTTAACTAACAAAATGACAACTTTTATGAAATTTACTGGGAATCTCTCAAAATAATTTATGAGACACATACCAGTGCAGACATCTAAGGAATTTTGAGCAAAGCAGACATTATCAAGGACACCCTGATCTTACCGTCCCAGCAACAGTACCAGCTACTTTTGGCATTGCAGGAGCAGCAATATCTGACCAATAGTGTACTGGTTAAAGAGAAACTTCCACCCATCTTCCATGGATGTTACCTGGGATATTTGGGAAATTTTGCTTCTGGGTTTGAAATTTTTTGATGTAAGTCTTTGCAAAAAGCCAAACTTTTCAGAAAGAGCTGGGTAACATTTCCTTGAATCCTGAGGGCCAGCAGAATGGCAGAAGACTCTCTCCCCACCAACCAGCAGATCTTACAGAGGTCTGTAACTCATCAGCTTGGATCAACATGAAAAGTGCCCAGAGAAGTACCTCTGAATACACTGGAGGAAGCTGAGCAAGTTATGAGGCTTAAAAAAAAAAATGGAACACGAACTTTTTAGCCACACTCTTAACAATATCAGAGTTTACTGAAAGGCTGGACAGACTGGAGAAAAGCAAGATACATCCACAGTGTGGCAACCTACCTCTTCCAGGATGAAGACCAACCACAGCCAGACTCAGGGAACCACGTGCCCACTTCAGCAGATACTGGGTCTCCACTGCAGGGGCATACCAAAGTGGCCCATTGGTGCACACAGCTATCAAATTTCACTGCCAAAAGCAGCAAAGGGAACAGGACTCATAGTTTGGTGTAGATTTTGACAGCTCAGATGTATCTGCCCAGGGTTTCCAGACCCGACCAGTCCCAGCGCCGGGCCTGGCAGTCCAAGGAGGAAGAAGGCAGGAATTCGTCCTAGCTGAAATCAAAATCAGACTTCCCCAAGGAACAAAGCCGCAGCTCCCGGACACATGTACGCCGGGGGAATCTCAGGGCAGGCAGGTGCCTGGCCCACGTCTGCACATGGGGACGTCCAGGGAATTTTGTCAGCCGAATGTTGCTGGTACCGATACCCTTGGGAGGAATGAAAAGTTGCCAGCAGAGCTGGCCAAAAAAACCCCCAAACAAGCATGTAACACTGAAGAGTCAAATAATCCTCATGCAGCAAATGAAGTCAAGTTTGAGGAACAAAAACTCACTGCTTGCAGGCAGTGGCTGCTGAGGGCATGTGTACTGTGGAAACAGCCTCTGGAAAGTCATCTGGTGTTTATCTTCCCTAACCCTAAAAAAACCAACCACAAATCCCCTGGCATCACCATGGAGAAGCAGCCTTAGCATCTTTCCTCTGTCAGAGGAGACACACACACACACACACAACTCCCTGCAAGCAGCAGAAGGGATGCACTTAGCTCTACCCAGAAGCTCGCTACCTTCTTTATTGAAGGATCTGCTGTAATTCCATGCCCTGCAGGGTGGGCTGAAGCCATCCACCTCTCTTGCCCTCACTGGCTCATCATTCAAAAGCTCATCTGTAAATGAAGCTGAAAGACCCGCTAAGGGCATCGCCAAATACAAGCCTTCAAGCCCCTGAGTCAGCCCTACACCCTGCTTATGAGCCGGCGTTAAAACACCATGAGTTTTTTTCACAACAATGCATTGAGCATGCCTTCGCTGTGCTTTACGTCCCAGACCTGCTCTGCAATCACAAGAATTAAAAGGATTTTTCTTTTCAGGGATTAAATTCTGTCTGCTGGCACAACCTTAGAGCCTGAAGCCTCTGTATGAGTATCAGGTATTGCTATAATTCGTACCAAAGTGGTGAAAATTGGCAACACTGCACAGTTCTGCTGCTTACCCAGAGACTCTGGAGTCAGATTTTGGCACAGACATGCGATCACTTGAAAGAAAAGAAAAAAAAAATCCACATCAGTGGCCATTAATGAAGTATCAAGCAGATACTTGAATTCTGATGGAGATAAACAGAATCTGTTCCATTCAAGGAAGGGTGAAAAATACCCTAAATATTCATAGCATTTTCAGAAAGAAAAAAAAATAATTATTTAGATGAGGCAGACACAAGACCTAACATCAAATCCAGTCCCTATTGGTCATCTCCCAAAATCTCCAGGGGAAGATAGCAGATGCCCAGGGGCAGATGTAGGCCTGGCTGTGGGACCAGGGCTGCTTTGGGCTTTTCCCACCATGATGATGCTGGGCAGGGGCCAGGGCAACGTTATCCTACGTCAAAACAAGCTTTGTTTTGCTGAGGTTTTTTTTTGGCATAACCAAAGACGCACAATCCAAGGCAAAGCATGCAATTCTCAAAACCAGCTTAGATAAACAAGAAGGTGGCTGCTCAGCACATAAATTCAATAGAGGGGCTGGGGGCTTACCCTGGCAGGGTGCAGAGGACCATGCTGCAGACCCCCTGGCCTTACCATTGGGACATTTGTGCTCCTGGTCCCTGCATCCCGCTGTCCTTGGGGAGCTGCCCTGAACACTTGTACCCTTCACATCCCCAGGATGGCGATCGCCCCCCAGGCCCGGTGCTGAGGCAAGCTATAAATATTCCTCCCAACTTTCCCTCATTACTCAAGCCCCTGGCACCCCAGCAGTGGCCACAATCTCCTTGGAGCAACTCACAGCCCTGGGCCGGCCCAGGAGCACCACCTGCTTCCCCCTCCCAGCGGGATGCCCACGGATGCTTGGAGCCCCAGGGGTGACGGGACATCCCGGCAGGCTCTCCCAGAGACACTGGCAGATTAGCGGCTCTATTTTTCAAGCTGATCCTCTCCCACCCCCTCCAGCTTTCATTCAACTTACAAGAATTTAAGACAACTTGGCAGGACAGGCAGGATCTATATATAAACCCCGGTGGCCATTTCGTCAAACAAACCCTGATGAGCAAATGGCCTCTGTACCTGGAATGCGGGTTTATGCAAGTGACAGGTCAGCAAAGCAGCTGCCCTCTTTCCTCGCAGCACAATGGGGATAGCAGAGATGCCATCAGCACTATTTTTTTCCTACCCTGCTGTGCGCTAAAAAATTTATTCTAGGAACATTATGGAGCAGGGGAGTAAAAATAGATATGCAGGTTCAGCAAATGGCTCTCTCCGCTCCTTGTGTTTCAACCTTTCTTTGCAGAGAATAGAAGCAAAAAGAGTTGTGTTATTAAACTCTGTGTGTTTGCTCAGCAGCTCCTGATAACGACACTTGCTGCTTTCAGGGCTTGTTTTAAAAAATGTTTCCAGCAAGCTGGGCATTTCTGTGGTTCCGATTAAACCAGAAAAGATGAGTCTTCAAACAGATCAACCTGGGTAGGAAGTGTCAAAACATTTACTGCAATGGCCCCAGTTGAAGCTAAGTTTTGCTTATCACTATTGGCAGCAACTAATGTTAACCACATGGCAAAAGAAAGTTAGAAATAAAGTTTACTTTGCTCCAAGACCTCCTGCCTGGGGGTGAGCAGCCTGCAGAGCTGTCCTGGGCACCGGTCCCACTCCCTTGTGCTCTCGCCACCCCAGCCCTGAGCCCCACGCATGTTCCCACACCGAGGCCAGGTAGGAGGCAGCTCTCGCAGCTGCTCACTGAAATTTTGGTTCAGTGAAGCTCAGCAGAGACCAAACCGGCTGGAGCTGCTGGGATGCAGCAACAAAACCTGTGGCTGCTGTGCCCATGCAACACACCTGCTGCAGAGGTCTGTGATGGCCAACTTTGCCTGGTCCCCAGAGAAGTGACAGTAGTCAAATAATCCCAGCGCCAATGCTGGTGGAGTCGTTTTGGTGAAGCAGCCTGGGAGGTGCCATGCTGGCGCTGGGAGCATCTCCCACCCACTGAGCCACCCCCTGTGGCTTTTTTTTAGACCCTCAGGGACAGGCAATCATGTTTATGGCCAGCTCAGAAGGGGCTGAGTGACAGGCTTTGACCTTGGGCTCTCCTCGAGTTTCCTTGAAGGGGGGGGATGAGGCTCCAAGATGGGTCACCGCAATGGGACCATCATGGGGGGTGAGGGCAGAGCAGGCAACCATCACAGGGAGGCGCCGGCTAGATGAGACATGGTGGGGTGACAGAGCAACGGGGCTGATGTCCCCATTGCAGCCCCGCAGAGCCCCTGCACAGCGGGGATGGTGCCACACTCTGTACTGGGTCGGCAAAACAACACAGTTTCAAGAGACAACTCAACAAATCCTTCCTCTCCCCTTGCTCCCTCCTCCCATCCACTCTGGGCCACCTTCCTCCTGCTCCAGGGGGACAGCAGGGCCAGGGAATCCCTTTGCCTTGGTGATCTTTAGCCTTGGCCTCTCTGCAGTTGGAGCAACCTACAGCAGTCCTGCAGCCACTCCAGGACGAGCTCAGTTGTGCCAGAACCCAGGCTGGGCAAAGGGAGCCTGTCTTTAGGGGCTGGATCCTGAAGATTCAGGCTTCATTGAAAGCCTCTGGCATTTAGGCTCCTAAACACTTCCCCAGCAGCAGGACACCACCAGAAAAGGGGACCAGTCCCCAAGCACCTGTGTCACCCTTGAGCACCCTTTATCATCACTCAAAGCCCCCCAGTGAGTGGTGGAGCCCTGGGCTGGGACTGGTTTGCCCAAGTTGAGTGGTAAGTGAGCCCCAGGACGAACAGGCTGCAGTGCCAGGTGCCATGCAGAAATGGAGGGCAGGCTCAGCCACGTCCTCTTCTCCCCAGGCTGGGCTGGCACAGGACAACAAAGAGCTTTTAAATACACCAAATTACCAACAAAACCTCACCTGTTTTTACAGGCAACATCCATTGGCTCTGCTTTTTAGATTTTCCCAGTCAAGCGCGTTCTCTCTGCAGCGCAGAAAGGGACGTCAGTTCCCAGCTTCCCAAGAGCTCATTTAACAGCGAGCTGTAGGGACTGGAGGGACAACAAGGAATTTTAATAGAAGGCAAATTAAACACTTTATAAGTCACTTCCAAATTGGTTTATATGGCCAAGGCTGCTCTGCTGCCCTTTCACAGTAGAAAGATCCCTAAAGAAAACAGCTTCAAACGACTAATCCAACTCTCCTTGAAGCCAGGAGAGGCAAACCCTGCAAGTCAAAGCTGGGGCTAAAACTTACACAAAAACCTCAAACCTCTCAAAATCACCATTCAATAGATCGCTTCCGCAGTCCCTTGAATCTGAAATGCTGGAGCCTAACGGATAACGCTGAGCTATCAAAACACTAATGTACATGGAGTTTCTTTATGCCTAGTGAAATGCTGTGCTTAGCATTACATTTTTAAGAGACTCGATTTCTCAGCATTAAGGTTCATTTCAAAGCAAGGAATTTCACTTGGTCTCTCCCGGGACCACTAAAGCCCTCATGTTTGTATTCTACCCCTGGCGAGGGAGCAAGGGGTGGTGGGGAAGTGCTCAAGCCAAGTATTTCCCCCTTCTCAGCGCGCTGGAGAATGTGCTCAAAGGGAAAGGCCTTGTTTAGACAAGACGTGGCAAACACGAGGCCCCTGGCCTGGTGGAACGGCTTCAGCGGATGGAAGGTCGAATATCGACTTTCAGAAGTTGTGGGGAAAAAAAAAAATGTGTCCATGGTTTCTGTGTATCTCCAGCCTGGGGCTTTGCATCCCCCGGGGAAATGTCATTCCTTGGCTTCTGACCCACCAAATTGAACTGTCAGATTAAGGAATGGCAAGACAGACGTCTTCAACTAACATTTGGCAGCCAGGCTGAGACAATGTCTCTCCACCATCATTCGAGTAATCTCCCCTTGGAAAAGGACCAGACGAATGTTCCCGTTGCTCAGACGGTTCCAGAAGAAATGACTTGTAAACAGCAGCGGAAATGGTGCCAGCAAATACCAAAAGGAAAACCATACCATTTCAACAACAATTTTGGAGCTGGCTCCAGCAGCAACACTCTGATGAGCATTAAAAATGACTATATCCATGCAGCTCCCTCTCCCGCCACGGCTGCTAGGGAGCATCGTGGACCTCACGGGGTGCACCTCATTGTGCAATGCCATCCCCCGAGACATGGACCTTTCCCCCTAATCCCATCTGGTGATCACATTGTGCAAGAGGCCTGGTTGCCCTTGATGGTATCATTGCTTGCGTAACAGCTGAGCCTGGTCTTACTCATCCCCAGCTCGAACCCTTTCCAACCCTTGGGAAGGGACGTACTGCAGTAACAGCCAGCAACCCCAAAGTGCCACGGGAATGACTCTGCACTTCACCAGTCTCAGTGCCCACCAAATCCAAAGCAGCCCACTTTCATGTCACAGAGTTTATGGATAAATATCAACTGATATATTGAAAGGGCTTTTAGCTCTTCCCTCTGCCTTTCCTTACTACTAGTGCCTGGCAAGTCACAGTCTGTAAGCAGGACCTCACTGTGCTGCATCACTCCCGAGAAGAGCACATGTCCAGAAGGGACAGAAGAACCAAAGTCCTGAAGATGCAGCAACAGTTAGGGCATAAATTCCACATATCTTTGTTGAGAAAAATGTGCACAGTGACCCTGTATTCAAACATGTAGACAATATCAAAAGGGCAGCGAAGGCTGTAACCCCCCTCTGGAGCCCAGGCAGAGGAATGGACTATGGAAGTGTTGAGTCTCGGACGCTTTCTAGTGACCTCAGCTCTCCGTTTGAGCAAAGTCACCTCTAGACAGACCTTCCATCTGCATCCCTTACCTACCATGTGTGATTTCACCTCTAGCTCTCCGCACCTCTGAACTCTGAGCCCTGAAGAACTTGGTCAGCACCTGCTCAGTGAGCAATAGTGGAAATCCCCCTGCACCCCCACCCCAAGCTCTGGTGTGAGGGAGCCTCCAGGCAGGCTCCTATAAATGTGCAGTGACTGGCAATTAAAACAGACCAAGAGGAGGAGGTCGGTGTAATTTCAGAAGTTCTCCCCAATGCCAGACACACACGGGTTAACAGGTAGCCCCTTGGCACGGCTTCTGCCCAGACTGTCTCTGTGTCTGCATCTGGTACCCACCAACATGAACGTGATTTCTGTCTCACCGCTCAGGCTCTTCAAAGCTTAGACCTGAAGGATCAAACATGGATTTACATATTTAGAGAGGGAAACTGTAGACAATAAATAGCATGAATTCAGCCATTTCTTCCTTTAACAGGGATGGAAGTTGTTCATCAAAATCTCGAAGCAAAATTCTAAACACGCGTCCCACGAACTATCCCCAGTGCCAGACCTGTAAAAAGCTATAAAATACACAGGGCGACTTAAACCCTTCCTACAGGAGATTCACAGCCACAAGCTGCACAAACCCAGCTGGGGAAACATTATGCTAAAGCCCCGCTTCCGGACTGACATACAAAATGAAACAGCAGAGCATGACTGGAGGAGGCGAGAATAAGGCCTGAGATTTTCATGGCCCTCGACTCCAGCCCTGTGGGTTCTGTGCTGTCATAACCACATCCCAAATCTTTTCTCCATCCCTGCGTGTAAATCCCATTATCAAGCGGAGCTACCTGGGAGGGTGGAGAGACCAGGCTTCCCAGAACACTGTCCTATTCCGGTCAATGGAGTAATGAGACCAGGCACCTGAAAGGCAACAGCCTTTAAAACAGCCCCGAGCTTCCAGGGCTCGTTAACTCTCCTCTGGCCAGATCCGTGATTTGCTATGCAATGCGTGGAGCAGTGATTTCCACCCTCGGTCTCCAGAAAAGTAGTTCTGCAACCCGGGCCGATTAGCCACTGCACCAGCCTCCCCGTTCATCATATAAATCTAGTGCCTTCAATTACATCATGCCAGAAAACTGAAACGTAAAGTCAGATGGTGAAGGCATTAACAGCAGCACCGTAAAGGCTCAACAATGCAAACCTTCCCAAAATGAACTGTCTTGACCTTCGTCGGGCTGACAATAAAAGTGTGACATCATGTGCAAACGAGCTTTAAATTTAAACCAGGTGCGGAGAGCTGCCTGGTGTCATGCGGCTGCTGTATAAACCACTGACATGCGAGCAGCGATGCTGGAGGCAAGAGAAATGCCAAGCACGGACAGGACCCGCTCCACAACAAAAACAGGTACGAGCAGCTGGTGTGGTGCAAGACCAAATTCTGCATCGCACTTGAAAAAGCCGGGGTTTGTGCCATTTGGTACCAGTTCTAGCTGGGGCAAATGTTATTAAGTAAACACAAATTTGCTGATACTCGTTTCCACGTGTGTAAGCATTCAGACAGCTCTGGAATTGAGCCAGCAGCACAACAATGAGGTTTTTCCATTTTTCACTTCTATTCAGGACTCCCTTAGACCTTGCAAAGTGCTTGGAGCTGTGCTCACAGGTTGTCAGTCACAGCTATTAGAGGACCGTGATTTATAGCCAAAAAGCACGTCCCTGCTCCACGGCAGCCATCATCCCTCTTTGTTACTACCCTGCAACAAAATGTTCCACCTTCCCCGGGTGACCCTCACCTTGCTGCACAAGAAGGCCCTTCCCAAAGGGGTTTCCACGAGCAATTTTTCACCCCGTTTTGCACTGCCAGGCCAGCCAGGCACCCACCTCCCGCAGCCTGGAGGCAGTGCTGGCTCAGGGCAGCACACCACACTGCTACAGCCTCCGAGATCTCTTCGGCTGCCTCTTGTTTTATAGAGGGGAGCAGAACAGCCTAGAAGAGGTGGGTCTGCTGTCAATGAAACCGATACCTGAGAGGACATCAACTGCACTTCTCGCTGGACAAGTTATTGTTTCCATCCTTTGTGTTTTGGAGAGCATAGTTCAAAGGGTAGACAGGTCCAGGAAGAGCAATTCATTACAGCTTTCCAGACCACGTCTCACATCCATTTCAAGCTGGGTGCTGCAAGACATTGCCTGCAGAACAGAGCAGGGATCTCACACAACTAAGCAGATGAAGGAGAACACTTGTAAGTGCACAAATATGCTACCACCACCACACGAGGAATGATTTAAGAACACCCTTCCCAGGCGAAAGTGATGGTACCACCTGAGTTGGGGCTAGCAGCAACACCACTGCATGTCAGGAACTAAGTGCAGAAACGACAACGCTTGGTTATTTCACTAAGCAGGCACGTTACGCACAAAGCAAAGATGACAGCCACATGAGTTATGCAAGTACTGTTCTTTATTTTCTGGTTTTTTGGAACATGCCCTGGCTGTTCCACAGGGAATCTGACAGAGGGAGAACTCAAAATAGGAAATCTGTTGTACAACATACAGGTTTGACATGAGCTAGGCAATTTTTACATGCAGATGATTATTAATTTCTTTTAAGAATTCCAATTCCACATGAAGCGTGGCTGGATGATGACTACTGAAACACAAATACCAAAAACACCACCACAAACTGTAGAAATTAGGCAGCACTTTTGTAATACTGAAAATTCTCTCCCACCGGCAGTCATTAGGAAGTAGCAGTAAAAGTGTCCAAAGGTTTTTCAGTATGCAGGGCAACTACAACTAATGCTTTCAACATGAAAGTCAACTGTAAAAACAATTTCAGGTAAAGTGTTAAATTAAATCTAACTGGGAAAGAAGTTCTACAACAATCCATGTTACTTTAGCTCCTGGACAGATCTGAATTTCAGTCTTTAATTAGAGAAAGTTAGAGAGCACATAAGGATACTCACTATAGAAATAAGAATATTAATTTTCATCTTCTTAATCAGGCACATTTGGAAACAAGTTGATTAATCTTCAAGTATTTGTAGTGATGCATTGGTAAATATGTCCATCTCTCTCTACTTGTTATAGAACTATCAGTGTAAGCCACATGAAGACCCCAGGCTGCTGAATTGGCAGGACTCTGAATTCCGAATCTCCCTTTGGCTCAGTAAGGGCTCGGGAGTTGGCCTGCCAGGAAGGTATGGCTCCGCGGTAGCGGGGACATCATTGATATTTCTATCCAGAACAGACATACTTCTGTCCTCACCTATCACATGTAATGCTGAATGCACATTGGCTGATGCTAATGAAAGCATTTCATATTCTTCACAAACAATCCTCAAAATTAATTTTAGGAATTTATTTTAAATGAGCTAGCCATATTGGGTCAGGCAGAATACCCACATAGGTCCATAATCCTGCTCTACTTCTGGCCAAAGGAGATGCCTGTGGAGCCTCAGAAAAGGCAAGCGTGGACTAACAGCTCCTCTGCGTCCTCACAGCCTCCATGGACTAAAGTTGTTGGAGCACTGAATTCCAGATCCATACCAAAATTATACCTTGTGCAGCATGAGAAATACAGTAATAGAAGTACAAGCCCGTATTCTCTTTCATGCAGACAATGTGCTTACAAGCTGCTCAAGGATTTAACTTTTGTCCTAGCACCTCAATCAGACAGATCCCATTGCAACATCATGTTTTCATCCTCATTAGGAGGATTGCAAGGGTCGGAAATGTGGCACCTTGAGTATATTACACGACACAAATGATTTACGAAATTCAAATGAGCACAGTCTTCCCATATTGCAAAGTTAAGATGTCTCCATATTTCAAGACAAATTCTTACAAGAACAGACAAGATGGGCACACCAAAAAGGTCTGCCCATGTCTAGTATTGACCTTCAGTGCGGAGCAGCGGTGGACACTTGGTGAAAATCATGCCTGCAGGGCATGGATAAAGCGGTGCTTTCCCTGATCCATTCCCTCTCGCCCAGGCTGCACTCCTAATGATCACTCGGACTGTCCAGCTAATGGCACACTCCTGGTCAGTGCCATGCAACTGGTATTGACACAAAACTGAAGTGAAGGGGAAAGTGAAAGGAGGGACAGAGAGAGGACAGGACAGTTTCACAGTGTCTCAATTTTCACTATACAGGGACACAAAAGAGAATTTTAAACACTCTTATTGCCATGAAAATCAATATGTTAAAATACAAACTGCTTAGAAACATGGGAATAAAACATGAGCATTTGCCACAATACAAAGGCAGGTTTGGAGCTCTTTTGTTTTGCAGCACTCGTTCCTGCAATGCTGTTTACATGAGACACTCTCCACACCCAGATTACCACAGTCCATCTGAAATTTGAGCAGCCTTCAAATGGACAAGGAATGGAAATAGGAGAAAGAGAGAAAACAAATCAAAGGCAACCAATTAATTCTCATCTCTTACATTGTTGTTGTTCTTCAGTTGGGGAAAGGCAACCTTTCCAAGTGAGTTCAGAAATGCTGCGGGTCCCTTTACCCATTCCCAACAAGTCTTCAGAAAAGGCTGGAAAATGCTAACTACAGGTAATAAAGGGGAACCACTGAAATCTATAAACCTGGAAATTCAGGGGAAAAAAAATCATCTGTACACAAGAATAAATATATTTAGCAACATGTGAGTGAGCAGAGAGTTCCAGACTGGAAGCCTGTTTTGCTCAAAAAATTCATGCTAGTGCACAACTGTAGTGAAACCTTTGCAGACACAACATTAGAACAGTCTGTGGGAGATGTGAAGGATAAAAATAGTGTACTTACTCTGCTTTTTCGTTGTGGAAAATGCTCATACCTTTTTCTACATTTGGAAGCAGAAGTTCTTTCTCTTTCTGCCCTCCCCTCCCTCCATATTTCAAGTTATGTATCATAGAAACTTAAAAGTAGCAGTATTTCTAACTCTTTTTCAGATGAAAGATAACTCACATTCTGTAACCCCCTGTACTGCTATCCTTTCTGCACCACAGCCAAAATGTAATAGAGCTCCAGCAGAGGTGTGAATTGTTTCCATTCATCCTCACCAAGTATTAACTTCATACACTAGTATTCATCGTTCCAAAGTCTACCTATTAGGATAGTTAATAGCCAGGCTAGTTAGGATAATACTCAGGGATTAAAAACAATAACGTAGTGATTTCCACAGCATTACAGGAATCAACCACAAAATTAACACTGTATTTCAGTCACATTTTTTAAGATGATGCACACAAACCCAACTGCCTGTGTACGCACAGAGCATTACAGTGCAGGGCAAGACTCGACTTTTTCAGGTGGAGGAGGAAAGAGCAAAAGCTAAGCAAAACTTTGCCAACTTTCTGCACATTCACAGATAATCTAAGTCTTCAGTGTTAAGTCTTGCTGGTTAAGAGTTTAAAATAAAGTGACTGCAGTAATTACAGTTATTACTCAGTAGTATGCTACAAGAGCATGTGATAAATGAGAAACAATTTCCATAAAATTTCTATTCCTATAAAATATTCCTCCTAAATTCTAGTGTCTGAAAAACCCCTACAGTTCATTCACATGAATGCAAGGTCTCCTGTTTTCCTAAAACGTTTTGGTTCAATCAGACAGAAAATCACCTCCTGATGTACAGCTGTCATTGCTTTCTCAAGGTACACTTTTATAAGGTAAATATTTAGCTTTTTACACTATTGCCAGAAATACCCTGAGTGGCTGAATCCCTGTAGCGTAACGAAGCCTGTGAAACGCAGCTATTAGAGGGTAGCCACAGGCAGGAAGGCAGCTACATCTGGTTATCAAGAGTTAAACAAGCTGGGAGAGCTGCAAGAATAAAGGCAAGATGGGGAGCTTCAACCATTAATACACAATGCTGAGAAAGTCTGATCGATCCCATGATCAAAGGAGGCCAGAGACCTCTCGAGTTAGAAGTTATGTGCACATACACACTTTAACCTACTGAAGCAGAACTGCTGGGCAAAGTGTGAGGTTTTATGAGAAAAACGTGCTATCTAATGGCTGCTGCTGCTCAAAAAGGTGGTCCCACTCCTACCAGCCCCCTCGCTTTTCTTGTCCCCTGAGTGAACTCACTCATTTCTTTTGTTTTGGCAGATAACAGGTCACATCTTGCTGTCATGTTGGTTTTCTGCTAAACACCCTGACCAGGAGCCACTGCCAGTGTCACAGAAGTAGTTGTGAACTTCTGGCCAAGAGTGGACATGTTTCTGGTACTGACAAACTATTAGATGGCTCAACTTGTGTCATGAAACCTCTACTAGAAGCTTTATTATAAAAATAACTGCAGTCTTTTCCAGTGGTCCTTTTCTTTGGGATCTTACCAAAACTTCTGAGTTAGTTCCCAGGCCTCACTGCACACATCTACTTCTGTATTAAACTTGTATGTAGAAGAATATTCCCCAGGCAAAAAGGAGTACCAAGCTGCACCACCTGGGTGCCTTCAGGCCATCTATCAAAAATGAAAAGTATCTTATGGATCCTGAGAGAGCCTGTTGGCACGAGAAATCCTAGTTTGTCAGCTCAGGAATAGAGAAGGTGATTCCAACTCTGCTATTTGCTGTTCCTCCCTATTAGACAGGTGAGGATCAAGCACGTTGAATCAGGCTTATGTTAAAGTTGGCACATCCATCAGCATTTTCCAAATCCAATGTGACATAATTAAAACGGTTAATAGCACAGACCCACTGCTCTAAGAAGCTAGAAATGCCAGGCTCTGGGGCTAAGTCAACATATTAACAGAACTGTCTCATCAGGACTTTCTAGCAATAGGCAACTAATTTGCTAACTGTGCACGTCATGGACAGAAAAATTTATTCAAATGTCACTTACTAGTTGCTTTCATATTACATAAATGTATTACTTTGCTATGATTCACTTGTGTCTTATTCCACTTCTCAGATGTAAAAGTGCTAAGCTAAATTAAAAGAAATATTGCATCTGGAAATAATGAAGAACTTTCCCACTCTCTGCGTCTTGCCATTTGAGGCTGAGGTCTAATTTCTTAACCTTACAGAAGCCATTTCTGCAGAGGCTTAGCTTCCTTAGGGCATAAAGAGTCTGAAGAGATTAGGCTATTTTAAAGACATCAGATCCCATCTCATAGAAACAAATTTTAAAAACCTCACCACGATATCAGCCACTGCTTTCATTCTACTAATGCAAGGAACTTTTGTGATGGGCACTCAATACCACATTTAACAGAGCCCAGTTGGTATTGAAAATTGCATTCACATTTCATTTAGGCAGAAAAAGAAAAAAAAAAAAAAAGGAATTATAAAAGGGTACATGGAAGTTTATAGAGATCCGAGGTAAAATCAAGGTTCTGTGAAAGTAAAATTTCCTGTGTCTTCCACAGAGGCAAAATTTCACCTTTTGAGCCTTCACCTTCTCTGACACGCAACAGTACATAAAATACAGAAACACTCTATTTCAAATATGAAACACTTGTAAAAATGGGAATAAGAGAGAAAAAGAAAAAAGTCTTTCACTTGGAGGAATACTGAGGTACATTGAATAATATGCAAAAGCAGATATTAATTGAAAAATGCCTATTATTAATTGCAAAATGGAAATACTTCCTAATGCTACTTAAAGCTATTATGTTAGATGGCCAAGGCCTTCTAATTTAAAAATTACTTCAGTATAGTTCAGGTATACTGAAGTATAAAAACTCTATTTAAAAAAAACAATTAAACATTATCATGATCTGCCCATTAAACTGGGCTAAGGCAGTTGGTTTCTGGATCCATGTTATAATAAATGAGGGTAAACAGTTGCAACCAAGAAGCTCTTAGTGTGAACTGGCTGAAATTTTGGAAATTATTAAAGCAATAGGAGTCTTTCATGGTTTAGGATAATGTGTGCAT
>VYZV01022586.1:1439-18845 GCA_013401275.1 Pandion haliaetus
AGCATCGTCGGTAGACTATCATAGTCTGTGTTTTTACTATGGGTGGTATTTTGTCTTTTACAAAGAAAATCTTCAGTGCTGTTAAGTATTACAAGGCTGGTAAAGCATCATGGCATTCAAAGAGCTGTTGTTCCTGGTGGAAAGGAAAGGTGTTCTGTACTTAGAGCAGCAGCTTCCAGGCTTCACAACCTTTGAAGATTGTGGTGAATTAATGACTGTGAACGTATCATACTACCAGTGGTTTATATGCTGGAGTTTGGGGAAGAATTGGGCTACAATGTCTCTATGTACTTAAAAAAAAAAAAAAGCCTGTGTTCTACAACCTGAAAAGATGGTTTCTCTCCCCATGAATAATAAAAATACCACTGTTTGGAACTGCCCCCTTATTTATTTGGGCTGTTCCAGAATAGAGGATAATGAAGTCTGGATTTTAATGTGGTTGTCTTTGAGACTGTGGCGGTGTTATGGTTTAGAACCTTAAAACTGAGAAGATCTTTGAAGACTGACAGATTTCTTAGAGTATATTTTTCTCTGAGGTCAGTAGCATTATACATCTTGTGTGCTGGGGGACATGTTATGATCTGCTAAACTATTCCTGCTACTTCGTAGTTCGATGTTTCAGTATTCTCTTGACTGCCTTTTGTTGAGATGTTCAGAAAGTGACTTGCGCAGCAGGAGTCAGCCGGATAGCCGTGTCCTTGGCATTAGGATGGGAGATGGACTTCTGCTTTCTGGGGTGCATGAGTGACAAAGATGCAAATTCACCTGTAAGGCAGATTCTTCTAACTTACGATTTCTGTGTGAATATTTTGGCCTTTCTTTCTTGGAGGTTAGAATAAGTTTATGATTGTAAGCTTTGTTGTTAGTATGTTTTTAACAAGTGACTGACTGTTACAAATATTACTGCAAATTGTAGCTTAGTGCTTAAACGTTCTATTCCAACATAGGATTTTTTTTTCCTTTCCCTTTTTACTCTCTGATATAGCCTGATTCTAGTAAAGAAGGAAATAGTTTCAGATTTAAAGGCATTCACCTAATAGAGAATTAAGGAAGATAATAGAATTTATGTGAATAAATAACTTCTTGTTTGCTTTGCTAGAGCTAACAGTATCGAGAAGACAAAACTTTTCCCTGTCCATTTAAAAATACTTACTCCTTCATGAAGAAGTCAAATACTCTGTATGTTGTGGTTTAGCCCTGCCTGCATCACAGTATAGGTATAAAAAGAAAGTTGTTCTTATGTTTGCTCTGGACAACTGGGATTTTAGCTCACAGAATTAGCTGCAAATCTCGCGGACTCTCTAGCACGCAGAGAGCTCATCTGCATGGTTTAGTGCCTTAGAGTGTTGTAGGGGTCTTTTTCCTTTGGACCTTGAATGCAATGCTCACAGAGGCAGTACGAGCCTCTGTGGTAACTATCTGTAAACTAAAAATACTCTCTGGTTTTGTAGCTGCTTGTGAGACTTAGGGTTATTATGCACTCTGTGCTCCCTTGGAAGGCACTATAACTGCAGCGTGCTATGGTAAACCACTTGAATTTCAGAAGATGTTTTCAAGTATTGTCTTTCATAAATCGTAGTGATTCCATCACAGCTGACACAAGTCTTTAATTCTCTGACGTTCAGTCGCAAACCTCAATTCCCGATTAAGTCATCGGGACTGATAGGAGTCTTATGAATGAAAAACTGTGGAATGTGCGGTGCGGCTCATCCCCCAAATAGAAGTAACTGCGCTTGCTCTGTCGGGCTGAAGGGCTTGTGCCTTCATCTGGGAACAGAGCAGCTTTAATGCAACTATGGTTTATAACCAAAATTGCTGCTTTGTGTAGTCAAAATGGAGCACACTCGTACTAGAACTGGTGTAGGCATGAATTTGAAGCCTCTGGTTATACATTTCATTATTTTTTATTAAACTCTGGGTTTTGTCCTTTGGCGAGGAAAATCTGGTATCCATAATGCTATCCATATAAAGATGCACTTTTTTGAGACTGTGGTGTGTGGGTAGAGAAGGATTTGAGCAAAACATGAGCTGTTTCTTAAAAATATTTTGGAAATGAACTGCAAGGGAGAGAAGATAAATATTTTGTAAACACGTGCAGATGAATTTAGTTTGGCATGTCACAGTTCACCAGTGTTTCCAGTTCTGCCCATGACAGGTCTCTCTCCTGCCCATTGAAAAGCAAGCCTTCTCATCTTCTGATTGTATAAAGCCTCTAACATTGGAGCTTCACTCCTTCCCAGATGGAAACAGATGTACTAAAAAACCCACCCTGTGTGAATTGTTCTGTTAGCCTAGAAACTGCATCAGCCTGGAAGAAAATCAAAATAATTTGTCAGCTCTACAAGATCTTATAGGTAACCATTTGAAAAGTGGGGGTATTTTTCTTAAACATCCAGAACCAAAATTGCAAGCAAAGGAATCCTGGGGTCCTGGAAGCTGTTGTGTGTCACCTCTGCGTTGTCCCTGCCCGGGAAAGGTGAGAGCCTGAGGAGTGCTGCATGGGGGAAAGGCAGTCAGGGTCCTCCCTTGACTGGCTCCTGTCACTTGTCTTCTTCTTCCTCATCAAAAAAAGGACATGGGTCAAAAAAGAAGGAACAGATAGAAATGTTACAATTCCCATTTTTGCTCTTCTCAAAATACCTACCACTGTTTGGTCATTTAGCTCTGCTTCCTATTTCTGACAGCCCCGAGGAGGATGGCCCAGGGTTGGTTAACAGCTCGGTTTGCCCAGGCTTGCTTCCTTTTTTAGTAGTATTCGTTTGCTGGGAACATTCCAGTCGTATATAAAAAGACACTTTGTTGTGTCTAGTTCTTCTCGTTCACAAAAGAAGTTTTTATATTAAAAGCAGGAGCTTTTCTTTCGTGTGTGGTTTTTTTCTTTTCCTTGTACGTTACTGAGAAATAAGGTCAGCTAGCAACCTCGACAACTGCGGTGGCATTAATAGCGTTTCATAATCCAGCCTGCAAAACCGAGTGGGTTTAGAAGCTTCTCTTTCCTTCCAGATGAAGGGCTTTTTAGTGCGAAACCCCAAGTACTATTATTAATTCTAGACTAACACGTTACGGATTACCGAGATGGGAGAAGTCTGAGCAGTTAGATGCTAAATAACAAGTGGTTAAGTCACATGGTGCCGGTAGCTCAGCTACTGCTTATAAGTAGCCACAGCATCTGTTAAAGGCACAGAGCTCAGCGTGGTGACGTGGGGCCGCATAAACAGACACTGTACATTATTCATGTTGCTTTTAATTGCTCCGGTCTGCTTTTAACTTCTGCTGGAGGCAGGGAAGAGTGAGGAGGCTGACTCTGCCGAAGATGGTTTTGTGTTAACTTTGTGCTTTGGAAAATGGAGTATTATTACTGTCCACGTTTGCTGAAGTTGCTGCAATATTTGTGGGTAAGTCTACTCTTTCATGTAACTGCGCTTACCAAGTTGGATGTTTTAAACTGTTTTCCGAAATCCTGAGAATGTTCACGTGTAGCGATGGTTTTACTTTGCAGTTTCTTTCTGATCTTTCTGAATAGTAACATTAAATTTGGGGTTTATTTAGGGTGAGAAAGGCTATTTTATCTTTAATCCTCACTTAAAATGAGGAGACTGCAGATTACTTGAATGTGCCTCAGAAAACCCTCTTAATTAATTGGAATTTCTTCCTTGTTTATGTCTAACCATAGGAGTTGTAGTTTTGCATAGTGCCTATTAGAAATACTCTTCCCCATTTATTTAAAAGCTATCCTTGGACTCTGGAGATTGCTGCTTCCAGAAGCACTCCTTCCCCTGCTGCTAGCTAGAGCTGCTGCCTGCCTTTTAAGTAAAATGGCCAGTACTAATGGCTTTAGAAGTGTGTATTTTTACAATTCCTTACTTATTTTTAATTTGACTCTGTTAATAGGTTTCACTTGTCTCGGTGAGCATTTCTCTTCAAACAATCCTTGGGGCCCTCTTCAATGAAAAGCTCTTTTTAACAGTCTTCCTTTACTGTGCTAGTCTGCCAGCTTTGAAGGGTTACTTTTGCACAGTGATTGCTACTTGTCTGATGTTTTCACATTTATAAAAGATGAATTTGATTTTTAAAGCCTTTACGAATAGATGCTGTATTACTTTGAACCTAATTACTTAATGTTTTAATGTCTTCTGTACTAATCAAATACCAGTTTTCATTTGTTTGTGGTATTGTCTGCATGAATCTAGCAATTTTTCCAGCTGTAAATTCAGCATGTAATCAGCACTGACACTTTAAACCTTTTAATGTTAGCTGTTTGCTAGGCACATTTCGAAACTGTGGCAGAGTTGGCTTCCCTCATTTAACGTTTAATTGTACAATCCTTGCCTTGTATGTGCTTTGGGCAGTAGTGAGATGAGATTGCCTACTGTAAATTTTTTGCAGCTGGGAGAGAAAATAGTACTTGAAGAACTGGGCATTTTCTTAAAAATCTTTTCCTGTTAGAGACTAGTATTGTAAAACATGGAAATCTTTGGACGTTTCTTTTTTTTTTTTTTTTTTTTTTTAATTTGATTAGCTAGATTTGTAAGAGGCAAGCTTTCTTTAAATCACACATTAAAAAATTAGCATGATATATCAGATTTTAGTATGATGAGGGTGTGAATGTTCTTCATTTAAAGATAAGTGAGAAGTGTGAAAGAGATCTCTGAATGCTTTTGCTTGCACATCTATCTGGGGATTTTTCCATAAGGCAAGGAAAAAACCTCTAAAACAAAACAAACTTTTTGATCAGTCCAGAAGATCATAGAATCATTTAGGTTGGAAAAGACCTTTAAGTTCATCGAGTCCAACCGTCAGCCATGCCCACTAAACCATGGCCTGAAGTGCCCTGTCTACATGCTTTTTGAATACCTCTGGGGATGGTGACTCAACCACTTCCCTGGGCAGCCTGTTCCAATGCCTGACAAGACATTCCCTCACTGGGATGGTTTCTACAATTGTGCAGTTTTAGTCTGTAACAGAACAGGTATGTTAATATTTTCTGCATGTATATGCTCTCTTAGAGGCCTTGAAGTATTTCTTAGGCATTTTCATTACTGTACACTCTCCGGATGTGTTGCAAGAAAATATTGGCAGGACAATTGTGATATTCATGATACGAAATATATATATATATATATTAAAAGAAATGTTAAGGGAAAAGCACAGCTGTGCCTTTTGACACTTTCTGTGTTGATGTTACAGCTGAAGGCTACTATGGAGATATTTATCAGTTCTCTCTACTTATAATCAGGAGTAACCAGAGATGTCGGGGTTAGTTGTCAAGCTTTCTGTTGAGTTATTTAATCTATCTTGGGGAGCTAAGATACTTTATTCATTAGATAGACATACCTGCAGAAGCTGTAACTCTTAATTAAAAAATATTATAATGAAAATTCATTTTTAAAGCTACTATTTTGAGTTATTGAGAGGCTGTATCTCTTCTGCTGTGTATTTGTTTTACTCCTGTGCAGTGGTGGAGTTGTCGGACATCAGTGGACCCACTCAGTGCCAGCTCTCTCTGCTAATTACTTGCTGATTCCTCTTCTGGTCTTTGAATAGGATATGTATTATTGTGATGCATAGGAAAGTTGTCAAAAGAAATCCTCATAGTATTTTCTGAGCATAGCATAGTTTGTGGTCTGCCCAAGTATGTGTGAAATGATGGCTGACCACCAAGAAGTCTGTGTCCTGTAGTCAGGGGTGTTGAGTGACAGCTCTAAGTTTCTGAAATGTGGTCTTTGTGTCCAGCAAAATGTTTTGTTCAGTAGGTTGTATTAGATGCAGAGTTCTGCCCAGTAATTCAACCTTGAGCTCCCTTTTCGATTTGAGTTGTAATGATGAGAAGAGTAAGTTTATCAAACCTCGATCATTTGCACTCTTAAAGAGGCATGCCGCAGGACTCCAAAATACTGCAGCTTGCTCTTGGTGTTTTCTTTAGTGTGATGCATAACACTGCACAGGGATAACTGAGCAGCAGGTTCCTAGGGAAGACTGAGCATTGAACTTTTTGATGACAGAAGATGGACTAACAAGAGCTACTGAGAGCTATTGCTGCAACTGTACCAACCAGCAAAAAAACCCCCAAAAAACCCAAAACAATGAAAGAGGAAAGCCAAGAGTGCTGATTGAGCCTTGCAGATGGCTGCATAAGGCTTTTACGAGTCTTTTGGATGGCTATTCAAGAATCCAGAAGTTCCTGGCTGGTGTGATAACGGTGTCTGGTTTTGGTGAAATTAGTTGATGTTCCTTTGATGGGGGAAGAGCAGGACTCTTAAACACCACTCCGTGTTTGGTTCACTCTCAGTAAATTGTCTCTGTACTATAAATGTGCTCATCGTTGGGAGAAATTTCTCAGAAGCTTGTGGTTTTGTGACTCCAGCAATATATCAATCCTTTGATTTTAACCATTCAGATAATAGGTGGTGTGAGGTATAACCTGTATGGCATACAACTGAGCTTTTGCTGGTGGTAGGTGAAAAAAGGTCCAGGCTGCCTTTTAGGTCTGTCTGCAGCTCTTGCTAGGTAGGACTGCCTGTGGTTTTCCTGCCTCAGCCTGTGTTTTCCAGTAGGCTCTGGTGGTGCTCCTCTTCTGGGCGTTTTCAGGGCTGGCTCTTTACCATCCAGCTGGTGTCAGCACTGATTCCTCTTGCTGCCTTTTCCACCAACCTCGAATATAAATTTACTGAGTTGCTTTCAGTCATATTTCAGTCACAAACTGTATTTGTTATTTGGTCCCCTTCAGTCAAACGCTCAGATAAGTATAAAGCAGAGCACTGTGCATTAATCGCCAAATGCATTGTGGTCGTCTGTAGTTCAGCAGCTGAAATTCAGAGACTGAATCATTGCTCTCTGTATTCCACGTCATCACTTCCTTCTCTGCCCTGCCATGTACCTTCCTCCTAGCTGTGATCTTTTCATCATCTTTAATTGGTTAATTGTTGTAATTATGTATTCAAGTGCCAGTCTTTCAGTGACCATGTGCTATATTTATTATATTTGAGTATTTTCCAGGGTACATGGGGTATTCATCATCCCTTTTCCAGCTGGTGAGGAGCTTTGCTGCAGCTGGTACAAGACATCTTTAGGTCTGACTTGCGTAAGGCGGCCTTTAAGTGCAGCTCCATAGTCTTGTCCAGCTGCTTGCATCAGTCACACTGTCAGGCTGGTCAGCATGCCAGGTATGCAGCCACAGTAATGAGGTTTCCTGTTACTTTGTAATGCCCTTTGACCAATAACCAGCTTTTTTGGCTTGCTTGTGGATGCAGCTACTAGTGGAGCGCTCTCGGGTCTGTTCCTGTCCTTAGCCATCTCAAAGTTGTGAGCAATTGTTGCTCTGCCCCAGGGCATTTTGTGGGATGCTGCAATTCTGATGATGTAACCTCTTTTTTGATGTATCTGAGGCTACTGTAGGAGCACGCTGATAAACAATGATCTGTGTCACAAGTATGACCAGGTAACATAAGCCAGCTCAGTGAGTGGAGGCCAGACTTCTTGCAGTGGGGGCAGAGCTGGCAAGAGATAGGAAAGCTCTGGATCTGTTCCGGAATAGGTGTTGAAGGAAAAGAATACGAGCTCTGGCTGATTCTGAACAGGCGCTGTAGTACTCGCGGGGAGAAGAGGGTTGGTGTCAGGATGTGAACTGTGCAATTTTTAGTACCTTGGTCAGGAACCAGCTGCGACTTTGGTGGTTGCTTCTGAGCCACCTTCAGAATGGTTCTGGCTGGTTTGATGGTTAGTGAGGGACCTTGCTCAGAGTGCTGGCTGGGCCTCCAGCTGCACTGCTGTGGTATCAGAGACAATCAACAGTCAAAATCTTGGGGCTTGATGGAGAGCTATGTGATAAGACACAGATTCAATCCAGATAAGACAGATAAAGTCAGTAGTTGAGAGAAGACAGCTGGAAAAGCTGAGAGCAGCCACCAGTGCAGCCCCTCGTATGAGAGCGCACTGTGATCTGTAGTGAAGACGCGGTCTTTCTCTTGACAGCCAGATGTTGGCCTGGCCCAGATCCCCCTGCAGTGTGTGTGGTAGATGCACAAATCCTGATGCCTCATAGTTTCATTAGTTTCAACTCGGTGTGACAGGAAAAGCGTCTGGGGCAGGTGAGTGGCTGAAGATGCCTTGAAAACATGAACACATTATAGGTGTGGTCTAAGAGTGGTCTTGGCTCCACTTTAACAAAATGAAGGTCCGAAAAGCCTGTGGGAGCCCAGTGTCCTATTAGGAGCGGAGAATCTCTCATAAATCTTGTAGCTCTGTGTTATACATATATAACACTGTGATACACAGTTGAAATGCAGGTGGGTTCCAGATCATTGCTCAGTTTTGGCCTTCTGGTGTGGATGATGGTGGTGAGTCTCCTGAGCGTGCTAGGTGCCATTCTTGACGAGCTGTTTCTTCTCAGTCTGGCACTTATCTTTGTTTGAATAGCAAACAAATGCTACATCCTGAAAGCATCCAAAAGAAAACGGCACGTTTTTAAAATGTTACCCTGCAGCACTGCGATGGTTTAAAAAGACCTTCTTATTCTTTATTGACAGTCATTAAACAGTAATTACAAAATCAAAAGAAAATTGGGGTGTTTAAGTAAGATCTAAAGTCTGTTTTGACAAGATTTTAGTTGCTACCTTTTAAGAGTGGTTTTGATACCTCTTTATCAGGTGACTCCAAAGGAAGTGGCAGCTCGTTAATAACCATGCTGCTGTGGCCTGTCACTGCGATAGCATTTTGATGGGCGATGGAGGGAAACCTTAATCGTCTGTCTGTGTGCCACGGATAATGGTTATCCCTGCTTTAAGGGGGGGGAAGGCATTCTGTGGTGGTGTTGCGTGGCTTCCCTTTGTGCGCTGCCTGGGGATTTCCTGTGGACAGTGTCTGCTGCTCTCCTGTTACAGGGTTTACTTTTGATGATGGGGAAATCGCATTTCAGGCATACATTTTTTCCGAAGACTTAAAAGTTGCTCACACCCACGTAGTGTCTGAGGTGTATCTGCTGTGCCGATAGCAGCTAAATCTTCCTTTCAACTAATCTGAGTACATGAAGCCCTGTTGCAGACATTTTCCTCATTCCTGAATGCTGCTGTAGAAGAGGAATTCTAACTTTTGTGTCATTGCTAAGAGCAAGCAGACAAAATAAACCCGGCAGAGGAAGCCCGTTCCCCGCAGGAACGCGAGAGAGTGCTGTTCAGCCATGGGAGGCCGGCGTGCTGGCCGGAGGCCACTCGTCCCTGTGCAGCTTCAGAGCTCACACAAGGGAAACTGCAGAATCCAAGAGAGTTTGTTATAAGTAGGTGCGGTATTAAGTTTAATTTAGCATAAAATGCTTTTATGAAATGGTGCATTCTAGGTTAAGGTTTGCATTCGGTAAGATGTAACCATTTGCAGACCTGGTGATTTATTTTGTGATGGCTGTGTCATTCTGGGCTCAGAGCAGCTGGAGCTGGGGGACGGTCTGCCCCTGCCCCCCTCCTCTTTAACTTGAGTGTGTAGTAGGGAGTACGCTTCTGATCCAAGCCTAAAGTGGATTGTTAAACCTCATTTATACATACAAAGCAGAGGTAACTTCACTGCCTCCCTGCTAATATTTTGATCTAAAGTTGTTTTGACTCAGTTCCTGCTTTCCCATGCTGTTGTCCGTGTCGCTAATGCTGGGAGACAGCCAAGTTCCCACTATTGTTCCTGTTCTTTCAGCAGTTGTGAGTTGTTCATACAGCCAGTGCGTGTTTACTGTACTGAAAGGAAATGGCATTTTAGAGAGCAACTTGAGCATGGTGAAAGTAGTTCTTTGTAGTGGACTTTCTTGAAGATATGACAAGACTCTGTACTGCAGTGCAAAGCTTCTCTTAAAAAGTAACTTAAGGTAAATCTTAAGCCTGAACAAAGCTTGGAAAAAATGTAGTATTTGGTTTAGTGATTCATGGTTGAGGCTAATAAATACCTGCCACATTAAGGAAGGCAGTATAGATTATTTGCTAACTACAGTGCGTATTTGGCAAGTTTTGATTGCTGGGGTTGGAGATTGCAGATGTCGGATGAGACTGGATTTACTTCTGGATTTGTTCCATAATTCAGCAGTATTTCACAGTCCAGGGCAGGAAATACAGCAAATCTAGTTGAGAATGCGGAAGGAATTTTAGCAAATCAACGTTTTGGCTCCACAAAGTTCCAGACCTAGAAGGAAATAACACACTTAATCTAAAAAATGTAAATGAAGGCCATGCCTGTAACAATGACCCTGATAAGCGATTGAAGATGTAGCCTTCTGCAGCATCACGGGGGTATTCTTGTACCATGCCACTGCTCTGGGCTCCAGAAAAGCGTGTTGGCTGGCTGTAGCTCGGTGCAAGCGTGGGGTTGGCTGGCTTGTGGTCCCTCACCAGTGCACTGACCAAGTCCAGGGGGACATGGGAGCACTGAGCTGTTGTGTGGCTGGGCTGTGCAGCCGCCCTCCTGTCGGGTGACGTGGGGCTGACGTGCTGTGCATGGGAGGAGGAGACAGTAAGAGCAAAGAGTCCAAGAAATAATGGAACCATGTATGCATGCAGTGTTACACAGCAATGGCAAATAAAAATAAAAATGCCATGTTGCAAGATAAAATGGAGGAAGGACGTATTGTATAAACTCAGATGTGCTATTTGTTCTTTTTACTGCGATCAAGAAGTGGCTAATGTAAATGAAAGACGCATGGAATAGTGTTTTGTAGGGAGAAAATGGAAAGAACAATCAGGCACTCAGTGCTTCCCAGCTGTGCAGTGGGAAGGTGGTTTAGACAGTTGTTAGGCACTATGTGATTAAGCTGAGAACAGCTGAAATGATTTAAGATGCAGTTTTACCTTCCAGCTTCTTGTTACTACTCTTTGAAGAAGGAAATCCCTTGCATGCTCTTCCTTTGGAGTGTTCTATGAATTCTGAAGGTCAGATTTGAACCTTCAGTAGTTGGAGATTACCTGAGCACCCTCTGTGAGAAAGAGAAATACTACCAAATTTCTCCAGCCAAATGGTAATAAAAAAGTTCTGTATTTTATCTCTTTGAAAAGGATGATAGAAATGCACTTATTTAAGAAATAGTAAACTTGGCATTTACTGACTGATTTAAGAGAGTGGTGTGCTTTGGGCCAAGTCTAACTCTTCAGAGAACGTATCATTCCCCAGTATAGCATGCAGTCTGTCTGCCTGTCACTTCTTGAAATTGGCTCGCCTGTGTTTGCTGTGTTTTGAATTGCCCATGCTGCCTGACACTCAGGAGCACACTGAAACAGACCCTGACTTTAGGTATAGTGTTACCAAGAAACACCTAAAAATCGTGAGATTTGAGGAGACATTTTCTGACTGCTAGAACCTGCTTAATAAACGTAATGTATGTGGGCCAAATACTACTTCTCCAAAAGCTCAGCTGTGCACAAGAAAAGAGCTCTTCCTGCATAAGGGGATTCCTGCTGTTACAGGGTGGGGATGACAAACCCCATCCAGCCTACATACCAGGGCTGACTGCCTCTGAAAAGCGAGATGCTGGCTGAGCTGTAATGCTACAAAACTGCTCAGACAGCATTTAGCAAGATGAATCAGAATTTCATGGTGAAATTTTAAGGAGATGGAATGAAATTGGTGAAACTGGCGTTATCCCTGAAGTGGGATTTTTATGCCTTTGTAGAAGGGTGTTGGTGAGGAGGGGTTTGAATGACTGCTCATGTGCAGGTCTGAATTGATGGTGAAACTTTATATCAGAGACACTTCAATGTCTCTTCATAACGGATTGTCCTTTCTCGTTTGCATGTAATTTGACTGAGTCTTATGAGAACAAGAGATTTCCCAACCTTTCTTCCCGATACTGTTTTGAGCAGAAGTAGCATGTTCCCATGCTTGTTGTCTTCCACTTCACCTACCTTCCGTGCCCTGTGAGAGAAGTTTAGCAGTTGGAGGTATTTTAGGCCACATTCTGACCTCAGGAAGTCCCTGTTAAAGATGTTTTGCATTTACCTGTGCTTAATGTGTGAGAGTCCATTGGATCAAGTGATGGAGAAATAACTGTTTCTATGTTGGACTTAATATGAGAAAGAGCCCTGGTTATGGTACTGCTTTGTTTTGCCTCCCTGGTGCAAGGAGATCCTTTGCAGGCTGAAGCTCCTGTCCTGTGGCTGCCTGGCATGCTGCGGAGATTCCCTAACTGAAGATAGGGACCTTGGGGAAAATTGAATCAGTCGCGTGTTGAGATTGTGTATTTGATCATAACAACAGAACTGCTCCTGAGAACGCTTGGGCTCGTTGGCAGGGAGCATGTGGTGTTCAGCCTACTTTGTATCTGTTTACATGCTCATATTTTCATTTCACTGTGCAAATAGCTTCCTTTTCTTACAGATAAGTTTCATGTTGTGTTTCTTGTTGCCGTTAGATATCTCCCCTACTGTAAGATAGCTCCTGGTTTTCCATAGCATCTTTCTTGGGTGATACAAAAGCTAATGCTTAGCTTATTGCTAAGCTTGTAGTTAATTTGTTCGTAGTTTTCAACCCACATTGGAGGGAATGTCTAGTGTTTGTATGGTAATGTTTATCAAGAAAAAACTTTCTTCATCTGGATTTTTATTTGTATAAATGGAAAAAACTGTAACTATCCATCTTTTGCTTGGCTTGATCCTTTTGACGTAAACAAATGTAAAGAAAATGTTTTTAGTACTTTCCAGAATATTTGTGCTGTAGGAATTTCCTGTTTCTGTTTTGTTTTTCAGTTTTTCCTCCTCCATTGAGATGGAAGGGAAGTGCTGAATGATTATGTACGTGGGCTTTCAAACAACACAGTATATTTTTAGCTTGTTCCCTCAGCTTTAACGTTGATAGCTTTGTTTTATACTGAAACAATTCAAGGTACAAAAACTATGCATGTTCAGGATGTTTAACTGGGCCTTTCTCAAGTTCAAGAGAAACATAGTTTGGGGGACAAAAGAATTAGCATTTTCCCAAAAACCGTTTTGGCACTCTAGTTGTTGCAATTATCACTAGTAATTGTATTTAAACTTAAATTGTTTCAAGTTTAGATTAAAAGTTCTATTTCACAATTACCTTTATTTACCAGTTTTTATTAATCTTGGAATAATTACATACTACTGTAAAAGTGCACAGAATTTTGTACAGAGGAAAGGATGACTGGCTTTCTACTTTGATTACAAACGAAATGGGAAACTGCAGTTTTTCACTGATCCCATCAAGGATGACCATGGTAGTAGGATGGTAAAATTATTTCCGCAGGTACAAAGAAGTATCTGGAGTGTTCAGTCATGAAAATTATTAATGTGTTTTCTTCTATCACAAGTGTAGTTCTGGAAGGAAAACAAGGAATGCAAATTTTTTTTTTCTTCTTACCTGGTTTCTCTAATATTGGTTAATTCGGAGAGTACAGCTTTCAAGTGCATTTGGAACTCAGTAAGACTTACTCTGTGCCTCTGCTTTCCCCTGTTCTTGCCCCTTCTGTTAACATTTTTTGATTTAAATCTGTAAGAAGTCTTGTACTTAAATGTGACTTTTCTTAAATGAGAACGTAAGGTACAGAATTTTATCTTACTGAGGTGATAGTGTTGTGAATTTTTTTTTGTATTGTTGTTGTTACCATGTACGTGAGTGTTACATGCCTTTTACGGAAACAGTAAGACAAATGTACCCTCAAAGATTCATAATCTGAAGAATGGATATAAGCCACATGGTATGATGAAACATGTTGGGAAAGGTGGCGGTAGCCAGGGGGGGATGTGGATGAGAGTTTATGAAAGTGGGCAGAGAGTGCACAGCAGCTGGGGACCAAGTGTTCCCAGTGAGGAGAGTCAGGCTACAGGGTGGACTTGCAGGCAGATTAGATGCATTTGGTATCTGACCTTCTTTAGCAAACACTGCAAAATGTTTCTCTGTGATAAAAAGCTTCATTTCATATGCACTAACGTGCTTCTTGCGTGAGTGGGAAAAAGATGATATCCCAGCAAAATTTCTAATCTTTTTCTTGTCTTGTTTGAAGTGTGTGGATGTCTAACTGTGTGTTTCAAATTAATTGATCAGACTGGGTCACTCTGTTTTTTCAAAAACATTGAAGAAGTGAAGATATTAGAAGTGGTAGCTCTTTGTATGTAAAACCGGTTTGGAACCTTGCACATGGAAGTTTAATCAGCTGCACACATAACACTTCAACAGCTTTTTGCTGTTTTCACAGTGTTATGTTGGACAATTCTCATTGTGTGCTGTGGAGAATGTTTTATTTGTCACAAGATGTGGGTGAGACAGGAATCCATGTTCGGGCATAAGCTTCAGCTTTAATAAATTACCACTAGGTAGGTATGAGACGTTTACTCCTGTAATGCTCCTGCCACCTTGTTGGTGTTATAGGGTGTCAAGGACGTCCCTCATACTTGCTTCCAAATCCTCTAATTCTCTTTAGAGCTGGCCATTTTAACCTCTACTTCCTGAGCACCAGATGCTTTTTTCTGTTTGTTTTCACGCTTCTGGCTCCAAGTCACTCTTACTGCATACAGATGAATGCGTACAGAGTGAGAAGGTTGGAATGCCCTCAGTCAAGACGAATGATACAAAACGGGGGTGGGTGGGATTTCCTTTCTGCTCCCCAGACAGGCAATATGCTGCTTGCAGAGACCTTTGGAAACAAAACTCGCGTTCTGCAGTGGGGGAGAGGGGAGAGAGGAGTTGGACTGCAGGCAAGGAAGGGAGGCTCTGTGCAATTGTAAGCTCTGTTTTTATCAACCCTGAGCGTTGGATCATCTTGGCAGCAGTGCTCAACCTGTGCCAAGCCCAAGGATCAGCGCGTCTGCTTTCCCTATGTACATTGCTCTGGGAACAGTTCATACCTGTTCCTTTACCAGCCAGGAATGTTCCACTGATGCTGCAAGGTGACAGTTGTACCTGGGGAGTGTGGGCCTTTTGTTTCTTCTTACACGTTTTTTTGAATTCAATGCCATTTTGTCCTCCCTGTAGTCTAACCAAGTCTCTTTCTGTACGAGACCTGGAGAAAGGATATATTCTTCTTGTTTTGTCTTTCCTTGTTCCTTTTTATTGTCTTCTCTTAGCTGATATTCAAGAAGATATATGCAGTGACTATGAGCTTTTTGGTTGTTCATGAAACCTTGGTAGAGCGTATTCATTTATATTTGGGGAAGTGGCAAAACCTGGGTCTGCAGGGAGGTTGCTAGTTTCCTCCCTGAAGTCACTTTCTGCGGCAGGGAATGTCCTTACTGCTCTTCTGCCTCTGCACAAGGGGACTTTGTTGGGCTTGCCATAAAATGGGATTATTTTTATAATGCTTTTTGTGCTTTGAGAGGATTGTCAGTTTAGCACACAGCAAGGCAGAGAATAAAGCCTTCCTCTACCTCCCACGCCTGGAGTCGGGCTGTTCTGGATCATTGTTTTCTCCTTACCCTGGACCTTTCAGCTGGAGTAGGCAGGATAGCATGATGCCTGTCAAGTGAGTTCAGCTCTGTTATTTATCAAATAAAAGTATAATACCACAGGTGAACTTCAAGAATGATGCAGTTGTGGAATAAGGATGTGCAGCATGCGGGTGCTATCATTTCTGTTTGCCAAGGCTGGCTGTCAAAGTGATTCAGTCTTCTAGAGCTTGCACTGCCACCGTTCTGTTACACTGCAGGGTAGGAGATGAGACCATGGTGAGTATTTGTCCTAACGTGACATTGACTGTGCGGACACTTGTGTACTAGGGAATGCGATGTCTTCAAAGGAACACAAATTGGTTTCTTAGCAAAAGTTATCCTGAAGCAAATTTGACTGGGTGATAAGTAAAGAATTCTTGTGTCCTGTTACAGATCAGATGAGACTCAGATTTCAGAGGCAAATTGCAGAGACAGTTTTATTACATAGGCCTTTTTGCAGTAAAGGTGTATAAGTATCAAGAAATTTTGTTTTGCTCTTCAATCTGGAGGAATAAATTAAAGTATTTGTCTGCAAGCCACTGGCACTGAATTTCAAAATTTAATTGTTTTGCCGCAATTCAAATGCATTACTTCTTAAAGAAATTAGTATTATTCTGAGGTTATTACCACCTCTGTTTATTACTATTTTTAAAATCTTTACTTTAGACTACACTGATGAGATACTTTTCATAAAGTACTTTAGCACCTTTCTTTAAAAACCTCCTGTATTAATGTGTGCTTGTGTAAACTTCCCAAACATTGATCTAGAACCTGTTGCTACTGCAGTCTTTCTTGCCCGCTAGTTTGTGAGGCCTCTATGAGCTTTTAAAATAAACTAATACAGGAAAAAAAAGTCTGAAAATGGAACTTTAGTCACTTTTCTAGTTGGCTGTGAGTATGAAGTGAATGCCTTTAATGTCAAGTTCTATGCAACTTGTCTTAAATTCTGAATAATCATAATTTAAAACTGTATACATGAGTTTAATTTGCTCAGTTTCAGTAGGAAACGAAAGTAGGAGTAGAAAAAAAATATTTAGTGTAAATATTGAGATATCCAGTGTTTCAGGTGACAAAAGAGATTTCACTCTATATAGGTACTGTACAAAGTCCTTGTGCTGAAACACTCCATCCATTCAACTATTTTTTTCTTTTTTTTTTTTGTTTTCCTTCTGACCATAGACTGCTTATGGTATTGTTGCAGGTGAAACAGTCTGGGCATCTGAATTAGTTGTATTTATCATACTGCCGTGAAAAAGAAAAAAACCCAAACCAGATAAAACCACAAAGCCCTTTCATCTTTGTCTGTGTTAAGTTTCATAGGGAATCTTTGATTTGAGGGATGGGAAAGCTAGGTACAGCAATTGGGAAAAAAGATGGAGTAAGAAGCAAGCTTACCTTAATGATTGGCTTAATGGTGAGTCCATGTCATGTCAATTATTTTGTGATGATATATGTGATACTGTCGCTTCCCCTCTGGCTTTTAAAGGCTTTTGTTGTGTTCAGAGTACCCGTGCAACAGTGTTTGGTTTTGTTGGGGCCCGTGTCATAAATTTGTTCCAGTATGGACATACTAGGTAGCTGCGAATCAGCTGATGATGCCCAGTGTGGTGGAAATGTACGGGGAAGGTGTGAGTCTGAAGGATATCAAGCTGTAGACAAGGTGCCTAGCCTGCTGCAAATTGTTGTCTGGGCTGCTGGCTTCAAGATAGAGATGGATGCTGTGGTGTGAATCGTATTATCTCTTTCTCCTCTCTCAAAACTGACCTTGATTGGACCAAGGGATTTATTTGCATTTCTCCTAGACGATGCCTATCACAGCAGTCTTCTGCACCCATGCACCAAGTAGCTTGTTATGGTTTTGAAATTATGGTAGGTTTTGAACTCTCTCAAGTATAAACAGGTACAGGAGCCTGAGCAATTCCAGTCTTTTGTTCATGGAACTAAGTGTAAGCCTTTTGTTTAACTTAAGCTCTGTGTTAAATTTTTTTTTTTTTTTTTTTTTTTT
>VYZV01022586.1:18860-35620 GCA_013401275.1 Pandion haliaetus
TTTTTTTTTAGCTTAAATGAAGAAGATTGCTATGTGCTATGAATAAAGATCAAAATTAAAGACTTTGTGCAGTAAGATTGCTCTATGAACAGTTGTGACAGCTCAGTGACAGTTAACAGAGGAAGTGCCTTTAATTCTGTAAGTCTGAGTTCTTGCCAGTGAAGTGAGATTTAACCTGGAAGACAAACTTAGACAGTTTTTACCCATAAATCTGATAACCTGATTGAAACTTGTGTATTTTTCAGATTTCCCTAAATCCAGATATTCTGCAAAATGTACTCAGGGGACCTGTCTTTTTTGTCTGTGTAATAGCAAGTCATTCTGAAGATAAAGAGGGGTATGAGAACTGGCAAGTAGCTAGGAACATTTTAAAGAAACCAGCTTGATACACAAACACTTTCGGTTTTTGTATGTGGAAAGCAAAACATACTACATCTGCCCAGTCTCTTACCAAATTACGTGATTTCCCAAGTTAAGACTGTTCAGTTGGTCTTGGTTTGGAATGAAAGAAAAAAACCAAAAACTTTTGCTCCAACTGTTAGGCTTTTGTGACTCTGCCAGATGAGTGGCCAGGGCCCTGCTGACTGGGGAATGGTTCGTAGAGGGAGCAGGACCGTTGCGAACTGGCAGGTCATTGGGAAGCCCTGAGAATATTACTTGGTATTTCAGATGACTGAGTACTAAAGCATTTCTTTCTTACTTTAAATGAGAATTTGAAGGTGTCGTAGTAAAAACTTTTATTTTGGGATGTTACATGTAAGAAATTGAGCCTGTAGTTAGGAATGCTTGCTAGTCCTTCTTTGAACGTGACAATTCAGATGGCAAAATAGAGAATACAGAAGCAAAAATAAGGAGCATAACAAAAAAAAAAAAAAAATATTATTTAGTGTCTGAGGATCCAAAGGAGTAATTGAGTGTGCAGCTGTGCAACTAAGCTCAGCACAGGGCTGTGTCTTTAAATAGTCGATAATGTCAAACACAACAGGTTAAAATAAGTTCTCTTACTAATGAAACAGAAAGAGAGGCAGTGTGGAATGCAAGACCAGAACAGCCTTACAAGGGCAGGCTTTGCTCCTCGATGGTTGCTGAAGACTGAGCGTAATTGAGATGGACAGACTAAGATGCCCAAGATGGAATTGAAGCTGTTGTGATCTTTGCAAGTACTTGGTCATGATATTTGTTTGTATGTGGGATGATGACTTGCAGAAAACACTTAAGAAACGCATGGATTGTTAATAATTGCTAACAAGTGGAGCGATGGGGTGTGAGGCAGGTAAGCATCAGGAGAATGGGTTTCTGACTGAGGGTTCCACAAGGGAAAAGCAGAGACTTTGTTTTTGCAGTTAGTTTAATAATGTCGCCCATCCTTCTCTGTCACATCTGCTTTGCTGATGAAGGATCATTCAGAGATCCAGTCTAGTTGAAAACTAATCCCTAATATCCTTTTGATAGGTCTTCAGCTGGATTGCCTTCCCAGTTCCATGCCTGCTAGTGCTGCCAGAAGGGAGGTGGGGGTGGGGGGGACTGAGCCATTGCTAAAGACCCTGTGGACTTGAGCGGCTCACACTCATCATGAGGCTGTGCTGCAAGTTCTGCCTGGTTCCCATGGTGTGTGTATTATGTGCTGTGCTATATGCAGGCCTGTTCTTAATTTGACCTGCCAATCCTATATGATCACTAGCATAATTATGTGTATTTGAGAACAGGTAAAGCTTAAAACAAGCTGAAAGAAGCTTTTGGAAAATATAATGTAACGATAAAATTTTGTTTTCTACCGAATAAGGGGAAAAAATAGGGATTGTTACTTCCTTGTGCAGGATTGTATTTTTGAGTTGTAGGTGGAGTAGATGTTAATAATAAAAGTATCCAGCACTGTTTGAATAACGAGGTCCCGTTTGCTACAGTGGTAATTAGTCATGCAGTACTGGTTAGCAGTGTGTGTTCTCTGTTTTCTAAAACTGCAGACCCTTGACAGATCCCGGGTGGCTGCAGCGTGAGATAATCAGTAGTATTTTTCAAGGGCAGAAGATACCTTGTGCTGTTCTTGTTCAGAAACAAACCCTTAGTCAGCCGGAAAGACTGCTGGACTGAAGTGGCTGGGAGACAATTATAGAACATCTGCATGGTTTGAGCTATGTTTTGTAGGCTGATGGTTATAAAAAGATATGTGGATTCACCAGAGAAGAAGTAAATAGAGCCCATGTGTAACCCACATGCTGTTATTTAATTAAAATACAGTTGTGTGCTTTTGCCAGCTGGGAAGTTTGTGTGGAGTGCTACAGAGCATGATATTCTGGGGAGCCTTAGTAAAGAAATACAGAGAACAAGTTGGTGTGCTCCCTGGGGAGCCCAGGTTTTCTTGGTCCGTTGTGTGCGCTCCCACAGGCAGGAGATCTGGTGTGTGGCAGTGTGCTCTTTGAAATCGGTACTCTTCTATGGCTAGTGTAGTCCTTAATCTATTGTGAAGTTCATTTATGTCTTTTAAAATTATTTTTAATAGTGGCTTATGTTTTTCATGCAGGTGAAATCCCACTGGAATCAGAAAAGCCCCAAAACATGATTTGCTACTCAGTTTCTTACAGCTTTTGAAAACTCTAAAGGAAAGACTTTTCAAGTGTTTTCCAGCTCTGGTTGGCTGATGTAACAGGGTCCTCTGAGGTTTCAGTGGATTATTTTACTTACCAGAATAGAAGAGAGAGAAGCAGTCCATTTTAATAAAGTAGGATAATAACCCTCACACACACAATCTGCACAGATCAAAGCAGAGGTCAGCATATTATGCTTCTGGTGGGGAGGGGTGAAAATGGAAAAAATATGAACTAATCTATCCAGTCCTTGCAGTGTCCAGCGAGGGGTATTTTTGAAGACCTTTCTTCTACGTAATTGCTATGCAGATGCATTTTAATAAAGCAATATTCCTACAAATTTTCTTAACACTTAATTCATTTTTTTCAGACCTCAGTTATTTTTAGGGATTTTCTAAGGAAACTGAGTTTGACTGCGTAGTCTGTCAGACTCCTGGCAGCTGCTGCTGAACTCAGCCAGTTTTGGTATTGAGCTCAAGCGGGAGAACATGCAGTCACTTTACTGCATTTCAGCTGAAGGGGCGGAAATGTCTTCAACCATTTGAATTTGATGGTGAAAGTGCATCTGATTATCTTCTAAAATGTTTTGCCATGATGTTAATTGAAGTGTAAATCTAAGCAATAATTTTGATGCTGAGTATACTTAGATACCTTACAGTATGTTCATGTGGTAGCCAGAAGATACTAAATTTAGTATTGCAGATAGACTCAAATCAGCAGTTTTACAATCTTCTAAGGATGAAAATGGTAAATTGGGCATAACATCTCACTCTTTTCAGGGGAGGTCTAATAAAAAAGTGGAATATATTCTCTAGTGAATTTTCAGATCCTTCAAGTCATGTAAATGTGTGAGAAGTTCTTGCAGCAAGCTGTAAGAAAGCCGCCTTCCGTGGATCTTGGGTTGAATGTGGTTGTGCATCTCCTTCCATTTTGTGACAGGCGATATACCAGAAGGTTGGTTAAATTTCAGTTTTGCTCTGCCTGTCCTGCTTAAGTGAAGGGACTGCTGACTAACTTGCATGTCAGCTACAGTCCAGAGCGCTCTGGCTGCTATTTCAAGGGGCTACTGAATCAGACAGAGCCTGAAACCATCCAAAATAGCAAAGTGCCTTGTGAAGAATCCCTGTACTGCAGCAAGCACAGATCTGCACATGCAAATGCATGGATGTTTGAAATATAGAGCTTAGAATACACAGCAGAAAAATGTGTAGTAAGTCTTAAATTTCAACCTTGGATGCAGGATCTCCATTGTTCATGAAGCATTATCCGTAACTGTGTCAGAATAAATTGATTTTTTTTTTTCCCTATTTCTTTAGAAGTATAAGAAACACCCAGCTCTTGGGGCATCTGATCAAAGTATCTCTTTCCATTTCTGTACAAAAAGAACTATGTGACGAAAAAAGGTGTTTCTCTGTTGGTTGGATTCCCTTTTAACACTGAGGATTTTTATTAGACTGCTAATTTGAGAATGTTCAAAACAAATATAATGTATTCAGAAATGAAGAATAAGATATGGGACGCTACATTTTGTCACCGAAGGTTTTTTTGGAGATAAGTTACAGGTTGGTGGAGTTCAACTCTTAAAAACAGTGCTTAAAAGGCAAGACACCCCATTTCTTCAGAGCATCTTATGTCTGTGTGCGTGTTTGTAAGTAGCATTTCTGATATAATAAAACTTTACGTGAGAACCATTTCATAAAATTATCTAAAAATTTTACATTCCATTAAATCTCTTCCTGAATGGTTTAGAGGAGGGGAGGATGATGCAAGACCATGGTACTTTGTATGGCAAATTAAGCAACAGCAACAACCCCCCCCTTGAATAAACAAGAAATGAGCAGCTTTCAACATGCCTTTCTTACCTTCATACCTCTATCTCTCTTTCCTCTCAGTTCTGAACTAGTCACGTCTTGACTTTGGACACCTACTTAAGTTTGTTGATTTAAAACCTTAGCTTTTATTTCTGCTGTCCTCCCATATGGGCTGTTTCCAGAAATTCCATGGCCGGTGACGTGGGACTGACTGCTCGGTGGCACCTGCGTTTATCTGTTACCCCCACCCGTTTCAGGCTTTGCAGCGGCAGTACCGACCTGGGGTCTCCCAGCTGCTGGGGAGGGAGCAGAGCTGGGGAATGACAGCGAGCTCTTGCTTACAAAAGTTAACAGTGTATGAAAGTGGGAAGAAAAACCGCTTCAAATGGTCAGACCTGTTCAGCTTTGTTTTGAGCTTCTGGCTTAATCATTAGCTTGCACCGATAGCAGTCACTGACTTGCGAGTACCTTGTTTGAGTTTGTAAATGGCCTAATGATAGAGTTATATGCGATGGTGCTGCCCGAGTACCCCATCAAACAACAGGCCCAGGGTGCAGGTTTGTCCTAACCTGCCCCGACCGAATGGGGAGCCTTTTGGTGTCGGTGTAAAACATTCCCTGGCGGCGATGTTGCTCTTGCCTTCCCAAGGAAGGGTTAAAATCAGTAAGTACATGTGACATATGCAAACTATGAATCATTCCAATAGATCTGTGCAACTCCTGCCTGCTTAGGCAGCAAGCAGATGCTGTTCCCTCGGTTGCCAAGGCAACCCTGCCTGTACTCTAATGAAGCCCAGCCCAGATCCTTCCTTAGGCAGACCTCTGCGGCTGTTGCACCTAGCTCATTGTTTCCTCTCCGGAGCAGAGGCACGGCAGGGACAGGAGGAGGGAAGGGGACACCAGAGGCAGCTTTCGCCTGCGCCTTCCTCAGGGAGCGCTCGGAGCGGGGCAAACCTTGCTTGTCAGACTGAGCGGGCTTGCGAACTGCTGTGGTAGCCAGCAGCTTCTTCAGAGTGGTCTCCAGCCTGTATAAGGAGAGGAGCTGGCGTGTGCGGCGGCTTTAATAGGCGGGGGGAAAGTCTCTGCTGGCTGCTGGTACAGCGTTCTGCCGTTCCCAGCTACGTTCCTCTGTTATGAAGCCCCCCCCGAAGCAGAGGAGCTGATGTCATTCGGAAGATCTTTTGGCAGGCTCTGAGCAGCCAGCAAGTCCGGTCTTGAAGGCAGCAGGCTTGACACGGTTCCCCTTCAGGTTCACTGTGCCTCAGGAGCTTGTGAGCTGCGTGTCTGGAAGGGAAAATCTTGAGGATGGGTCTGAAGACAGGAAGACCGGTGAGGAGGGGATTCTGCCGATGCTGATACCTTCATGCAGAGTTTTGGGGGAAGAAAATAATTGGGATTTACTGTTCAGAACATCTAATCGGTTTGCTTCTAAATGGATTGTATAGGAGCATCAGAACTTTGTTTAATGTACTGTTACCTGAAAAGCTGCCGAGCCAGAAGAATACGGCTTTTTTTATCCTTCTGATATTTACAGCAAAACAAAAACTTGGCTTAAAAAGGGAGTTGCTCTTCCAGCTCCGAAATGAGACAGTAAGAGGCTAATTCTTTCTTGTAAAAGGACTGATTTCAAGTGACTGTTAGGATTTAAACCTTGATTTCTCTCTTTAACGTGGCTGAATTAAACATATTTTGAAGGAACTCTGGAAATCTGATTGTAAGTAGGAAAAGTCTTTTATTTTTTTCCTACTTGACAAATACCGGTCTCCAAACTCACATGTCTTTTAAGTGTAGAAATATGCTGATGGTTATAGTGTAGTGCTCTTTACCTTAGCTGAAAACATTTTCTAAGTGGAATCTTTTTTGCAAAATAAAATCAGGGTTCTTAAGTTGAATATATTTTACAGTAATTGCTACTGAATATTGATTTCTCATCTCTGCTGGAAAAATGGATTACCTTGGAGACAAGCTGACAGTGGCACAAACTCACATGACCCAGTGGATGGGTACAGTGCGGAGATCCTTACAGGAAGCACTAAATTTAGTCACTACTGCGGTTGCTCATGAGCGGACTAGCGGGGAAGGTGGAAGCAGGACTCCCTTCAAGCGAACCTCCTCCTTCAGGCACTTTGCATCCCGGAGCAGAGAGTCCTTCCGAAGGTTTTCAGTGCGGAGTCAGCAGAGGTTTTCCTCTTTGAGGAAGAGGCAGACCAGTTCAGAGCCACCTGAGCTTGTAAGCTATACACCTTTTTGAGACTCTTGAGGTAGATAATACGATGCAAACTTGGTTTTGTTGCAGCACTTTATCTAATGACAAAACCTACATCATGTCTGCTTTTCAGTATAAAAATAGCCCCCAAAACACTTCCAGGTAGTGGTGTCTGTCTGTCTGCTCCTAGCTGGTTTCTTTCTGTGGCGCAGGTAGATATTTTCATTTGCCAGGGAACACAGTTCATCAAGGTTTTGGGAACGGGGAAAAATGTTGTTGATCTTTTCTAAAGCAACACAGTAAGGTAGGACAAATATTTGTGTAAAATTAGAAAAAAAAGTTAGTCTGAAGCTGTACTTACGTTGGTCATTTCAACACCACAGGTCAGTGTGACTTTGAATGTACATCAATATTGGTAATTTTTCAGTAAAAAATGCCTGAAGCTAAATTTGTAAAAATAGTTAAGCGCTGTCACCCTGCATCAATAGTAAATGATAATTTTTCTCTTCTTTTATTGAAAGAGAGGAGTTTTTTCTCAGTATAATTGCTACTTTGTCATGAAATAGAAGTTATGTGACCAGCATTACTTGTGAGGGCTGTAGTGGGGCAGAGGCAGGGTGTAATTTCACGGGAGCGAAGGAAAGGTGAAGAGCCCTCAGTTCACCACACTGGGTGCCACACAGAGCCCCCACCCCTCCCTTTTCCATTAAATACCTTTCCTAGTCTCTGGGTTATTTTCAGGAAGGACGGTCTGCATTAAATGGCATGGCAAAGTGGTGGAGGAAGCACCGGCTGTGTAGAGAGGAGCCCTTTCCCGGGCGGAAGGGGTGCGGGCTCTTGCGGCTGGGCTGGGGTCTGACATGCTCCTTGCAGCCATTATTCGACACCCCTTGTTTCTAGTTCCAACAAATACTGCAAAGCAGCAATGTTTTTAGGTTATAGTGTGTTGAAAGGTAAATTAATCTGGCTTCTTCTATACTATTTCATGGAGAGGAACCTGAACTGGTGATTTGAGTTGTACCTGAGGCTGATAATTTAAGACTGATGTTTGAACTATGGGAAGTGGGCGTACTGTGGTTGACTCGAGTGGAATCGGGACCAAAGCCTTGGTACCAGTGTGTGGGTGAATCCTGAACAGCTTGCTCTCTGAAGTGGCTAAATTGTTGGGGGTTTTGTGTTGGTTTTTTTGTGGTTTTTGTTGTTGTTGTTGTTTTTTAAAATAAAGTAGTTATTCGTGGTGAAGTATAAATACATAAAGTTCTGATGTGGCCTCAGAGGTTTGTTCACTGAAGGACTGAAGGTAAAGTTGCATTCCTTGGGCAGGTGTGGTGTTTGTGTACAGGCTATTTCCAGTACTTTTTATCAGTTACGGTTATAGCATTTTTGTTTTAGCTTGCTATTCATCTCTTGTTTGGCTGTACTGGAAAAGAAAATATTGTCAAGTGAGCACAAAAGAATGAAGAGGAAAATATTTGGTAACCACTGTTACAGTGTTAGCATGGTGAAGTTTCATTGGTTTCTCTTTTAAGCTGATATTTTAGATTTATTAGAATAATCTGAATAAAAAAAAACTTGTTTAAAAGAAGTGAAGGCTGCAAAATGGAAATGTGGAACCTGCAAAGGACAACTGTACTACTTTCCTTACACTACACTGCTTACAGAGCAGAAATTGTGAGACACAGGATGACCTTGTCACTTAATTCACTGGTGACAGCCACTGGAGCTGCTGTTCCTCTGTTTCAGCAGTACTTTTGCATGTGCTTGGCTTTTATGCGTGAATTTGGTTTAACTTGTGCCCAACTCCTGTCCTCAAACTTCAGGTCTTGGCACTTGTGAAAGTTCGTAGTTTGTGCCGTTGCATCTTCCGCAGGACAACTTGTGAACACGGACCTTGAGCTATTATTTTTTTAATCTGGCTGGAGCAGGGTCCTTGTTTTACTTAGTCCTTGGAGCTACTGACAATTTTCTACATCACAACTATGGAATTAGCATAAAGCATGTAATTTGTCATAAACTGACTTCTTTATTGTTTCAGGGATGTACTGTAGAGTAGTCACTCGGTGCTGATACTTCAGCGATGCAGTTTTTAAACAAGGAGCAGCCAGACTCGCTGGCTTGTGAGCCTGACACAGCGAGGGCCGGTGGCATTCAGCTCCCATCTCTGCTGTCGCTGGTGGCTGCTGGCTGAGAACCTAGCATTGGACAAGACCGAGAAACCTGTCAAAACTCAAGTCAAACAGCACAATTTAAGATAATGTGAGTAAACTTGTTGCTGAGCTTGAAGATAGTGGAGGTGTGAGAGTGCATTCCGCTGCATTGATGTAGCTGTCCATTTGTCCCCTCTCATGACTTTGGTGGACTTTCAGATTAAATAACCAAGGGAAATAATAGGTTACAGTTTGTATGGTCTCCTGTCACTGCTTCAGATATCTTCTAGAGGATTTAAGAGTATTGTATTTAAAGTATTCATCCATTTATTTGGATATCTGTGACTTTTAAAAAAATGCTGAGGCTCACAAATTGTCTTGTTTTCTGTTTAGTTCTGTACTTAAGTTGCAATCCTATGTTTGTAGCAGCTTTTATGGCAAAGGGCTGATGCTGTGCATGCCGTCTGCTGGATCCTGCAGCGGGGAAAAAACTCGGGGCTGTTCCACAGGTCTGACAAAGGTGCAGTTCTCAATTTTTTTAAACGTGGGGAAACTGGCAGGTTGGCACCTTATTAGTAACATAGCTGAGAACTACTGCAAGCTGTGTAGCTGGGAAAGGGCTCATGGATCTTGCATTTTTTTTAGGGGTTGTAAGAGAGATTTTTGTCCGCTACAGAGGAGCTTTAGGATTGGAGTGAAAGGGAGTTGACGTAATTCGTTCCTTCCTTGCTGGAGGTCATAAAAGTAGGAATCAGGCTGCAAGAGAGAAGAAATAATTTTCTTTTCAAACACTTCTCTTTAACAGCTCAGGGATTGCATATTTGCTTTGTTTTTCTGTTCATACCTTGTCATATTTTCCTATTCGATGTCTGGCAGGGCTGACTTCCTGACTCAACTCCGTCTCTGATGCTCAGTGTTTCTCTGTAGCGCCGCAGAGAGGAGGTTCTCTAGCAGATTCTTCAGGAAGGGAGAATGGGTGGATATACCTTGTTTAAAATGTAATCCTCTAGCTTTTATGGGGGAACCAGACTTTGTAGACAGGACACTGCTTTTAATTTGTGCCTTATAAAATCTCTCCTATCCTCCGCTTTTTTTTTTTTAAATTTAAATCCATATGCCTTAGATTTCACCTAGATAAATAAATGTCTAACACAGGGCAATCTGATTCTGAATCTAGAGAAAGTACAGCCATGTTTTTAAGAATTGCTTAAAAGCTAAGACAATCAAGGGATAAAAGGAGCCTGAGAGCTAAAACTAATTTATCTTGTGGTACTCAAACCAACAGCTGATCAGTCAGGTTTTAATATATGCAAATCTGCAAATCATAAACAGTAGTGCAGGAATAGTTTTTATTTTAAATAGCTTCTCTAGTATATTCAACAGTGGATTGTTTGGAAAAAGATTTTTTTTTTTAATTATTATTTTCCCCTGTAGTACTCTGATTCATTTCTTCGTTGAAACTGAATACTCTATCAGTTGTCCTGCCTTCATTCATAGCACAGACCCCTGAGCACACTGTTTTTCTCATCAGTTGCTGTTTCCCAGCAAGCTTTTCCTTCCTCTCTTTCGCCTTGTGGTAGTCTGTGGTCTCATGTCATCAGCTTAGTGTCTTCGTTGTAATAGGAGCAGACATACTTTCATTGAACATTGCTTCTGTTTTAATCATGCTAATATCAGTCATGTTTCTATTACAGGTATGATATCTGGTTTCATGGCCAGTGCCATTAGTTCTAGATCTCTAAGTTTGTTGCCATACAATAAAAACAGGGTGGGTGTTTAATACCCTCAGTTCCTCAGCTATCCCCTTACACCGCTAAAAAAGTGTGGCATTTTGTCTCTTTGTAAGATGTTTTAACTACCATCATACTGCTAGCATGAACAACAAAGCTGTGGAAAACCTCAGAGGTGTTTCAGATTCTTTGGGAGAAGATTTTGAAATAAACCAGAAATAATTTTCTGTGGCTCTTGGGCTGTGAGCAGTCCGTGTGTTTTACGTGAGTTGTTCTGCTGTGTACTAAAAATCACACTGAAGTGCATTTAATTGTGTTTTGCTTTCTGCTGTACTGGTCAGTTGATGAAAATGGTCTTTTTCATTCAAGCTTGATCTGACAGCATCAGTTACTTTGTTTGGATTCAGTTTTAATATAGTTCCAAAACAAAGATGGAAATCGAATGTTTTGTTTGACTGCACAAGTCCCAGGTGTGCTGGGAGGGTACTCAGTCCTTCAGAGGGTTTTTGTTGCATCCTACAGCCCTTTCACTATCATCCTCTCTGCTAGAGGTTGGAATTCCCATCTTGGTTGTTGTTTTGTTTTTTTTTTAAATCTTCACAGATGTTTCTTTCTAAGCCAATATAAGCTTGGGCAGTCAGCTTGTTTCTTGGAAAAGTTGGTGGACTATGACTTTTCCCATTTGAATAGGATCTGTCTCTGGCGCTGAAGAGCACGTGAGGGACCAGGAGGAGCGCTGTAAAACCTGGTTTGAATTATACATGTGCCATTCACCTGCACGTTGCCTGGGATTGTATCTCTGCTTTTAAAAAAGCATTGATTGATACAATCTGTTTTGATTTTATGCAAGGTCTGTCTGCAAATATTTGTCCTTGATGGTGAACATCCTTCAAAAACTGTTTGTAAAAAGAAATTAATACAAGTTGGCATTTTTATTCTGAGCTTGGCTATTTTGATACAGATGCTACAACAAATAGCTGCTGAACTATTTTGCCCTAATATTAATTGGAAGCACAATGAATAGCTCTCAAAAATATTTGTTTTGTACCGTTAGTGAATGGAATTTTATCTTTAAATTTCCAGAGAGCTGTTATGGTGGCGTGAAGCATGTTTGCAGAAAGCACGCTTTTAAAAATGGGTTGTTTGTCTTGTTTCAGGGTTGGGGAGAGGAGTAAAGCTGTTCAGTTTAATTAACGAAGATACGAGGGCCAATGCCGAAGCAGTTCACGCTTTTTCATTCTTAATAACTTTTCTTTGGTTTAATAGGCCATGAACATAGCTGGCAGCATAAATCTGGGCCATAAAACTGTAGTGATGGGTGTTTAGTAGACTGCCTTTGTTGTTCCCTTGTTATTTTGACAGGAATAATCACTTAGATGACTTTACTCTGTGATTTTACTTAGGCTGGCTGCAAGGAGTTGATTTTTACCATGTTCTTAAAGCATAAGAAAAGAACAAATGTATTTAGACCTGGTCACTTTGTGCTCATTCACCTTGCATGCTTGGTTTTTTGTGTGGTTTTTTTTGTTTGTTTGGTTGGTTTTTTTTAAAGCACTAAGTGATAGCATTCAGCTTTCAGAGGGGAATAAATCATGTTTAAACAAAAACATCACTGAACACAACTCCTAACAGTGGCAATCCATTTAATTGAAATTTTGTAACATTTTGATAGTTTCAGGAAATAGCAGTGGTGTTTCATTGGTCTCTGTGTGTGTGTATTTTGACTGCTCTCTTCCAAAACGTCTTCTAAGTTGTCTGAGATTTTTGTTTAAATGAGCAATGCACCGTTTCCAAAGTCTGTATGTTTGTTATTCACTTGTTGTCAAGAAATCCTATCGCTTTCTATACATCTTTAAACCTAGACTTTAAACTAAAGAGCACTTTTCTCCAGGAATGTTTGTTTGAAGTTTAACTTGTGTCTTATGTGGAAAAACATTAACTGTGCAGAAGAGCTGTGAAATAAAGTATTTCAAGTAGGAGGTGTTGATTTCAAGTATGTAGCTTTTCAAAAAAAGCAAATATATACACTTCCTAGCATAACAGAATAAAATTGTCTTGTTCTGGCTTGTGTCTGTTCCAATGTTAAGATGAGGGATCCTGTTCAACTCTTAGTGCCAACTTTCATTAATGCTGATGAGAGCTGCATATGCCCTCTGGGAGAGAGTGAATTCCTCAGTCTCTGAGGTAGGACAGCACCATTCTGCTCAAAACCTTCCTGATGGACAGGCTGGCATGCCTCTGGCTCTGATCCTGCTGGGTTTGGTATCTTGGGGTTTAATTTCTTTTCAGCTTGACTGCCTAAGGCTGAAAAGAACATTTTAATACGTTGATATAGGAGGGATTTTAAAGGTGTTTCCAACTATCTCCTCTACTCTGCTTTGGTTTTCTACTTTCCCACTTCCCAGAGGAAGTACTGTCACAGCTCACTCAGACCTAGCAAGGTTTATGTTTAGAATTTGGTTCTTGTCTGCTTTTTGCACATCAAGTCAACCTCTGCTCTGTCTTCAGCCTTGCACTGAAACCACATGATACGTGTGTGGTGAGTGTTCACGGCAAGTCATAGCAGCTCTATTTCTAGGGTATAAAAAAATGACAGACTATAAAATGTCTTTGAAATCCTCAATGGAGCAAGGAGGTTAACTTCACTGAGAGTCACTGCAAAAGCAGCGGGTAGGTTTCGTTGCACGATGGTAACCAAATTCTTGGCAAAATGAGCTTCATCTGGATTAATTTGGCCACATTCTCTGTTGTGGCCAGAGTCAGCTCCGGGTAGACTCTGGGTCTCTCTTTTGGTGCTGCTGCCTTTCAAATTGCGAGTCTCTCAGCTGGACCTGGCTCCTGGGAGGCACGGCAGAGCTGGGGCTTATGAGTGAAAGATTCATTAACAGAGGAGAAGTGATTAGCTAAAGACCAGCAAGCAGGGGAAGTCACTTTCTGTGTCCGAAAGGTATGGAAAACGCAGGGGTTTGGGGAGCTGTGATTAGTATTCAGCCTCTTGGGTATTCAAGTTTAGGCTGGAAAGGTGTTGCTGGGATCATGCTGTTTGAACTTAGTAAATCATTAAACTTGCTGGCCGTGATTTCCTCTGGCTCCTTTGTCACTGTGTGCAGAGAATGTTTTGTGCTGGTGTGGTGAGGAGGATCCCTGTCAGCTCTGTGCTAAGTCGCTTTTCAAATAATGTGTAGTGTTTAGGTCTGTTGCACAGTTTGGGTGTTTTGATTAAGGTGAAAATATTTTTACTGTAGCATAAGGCTATGGTAAAAATACATGTTTCAAAGGGATATACGTTAAATACAATGGATTTAGTTTTGTTTCGATTCAACTCAAATACAGTACTGAAGCAGAGAGTTTTGCTTCGAAGATTAAGGCTGGCTTTTTCCTATCAGCAAGGCCGTAGGACTAGTGATAAGAACTGTCGTGGGTGTAGTATAAAGCTTTTTAAGGGAGAGCAGCCGAGCTAACAGTATACATGGTATAGCAGCTTGGGATGTTCTCTGCCCTCTCCACCCAGTTACTCTTGGGTACCAGCTGTTCACAGCTTCCTCTTGGCATTTGCTCCCTCAGGTTAGGGGCGACTGCCCTTCCCCTCATTTCTGCAGGTGTAGGTCTGCTTTTCTGCAATTTGTGCTGTGCCTTTCCAGGGAGAAGGGGCTGGGATTCAGGTCTGGCATCAAGCTGGGAAGCTATGAAAAGGTGGAGAATTAAACCAGTCACCCTCTAAAAACAACCCGTGTTTCGTAAGGTAAATGCTGTCAGCTTTTAACGTTAGGGATATAACTGGTTGTTGCTTGTCATACCCCAGTAGAAGAGGTAGAGAAAACACATATGGCTGACACAGCCCTGGGTTGCATAGCAACAGTGAGGAGGTAATGGCTGATATAATTTATGAGAATGTTTTATACAGTGGGACTCCAGTGCGCTTGGAAATATTAAATATTTTACGACTGAAAGGGGTTTTGAGTAGAGCGGCATGGATCCTTAGGGTGTAACAGTGCTAACTATGTTGTGTGAGTGCTTTCGGACACAGGCTGGGGCACTTGGGGCACGCTTGTGTTTCCCCGTGCGTGTGCTCATGCACCCCTGCAGCAGCAGCGGCTGCGGTTTGCCACGTTAAACCGGCTTGTCCTCCAGCCCAGGAGGGCACTGGGGCCGGCGGGGTGTTCCTCGTGAGCAGACACCAAGGCTGCTCACTGCAGTCTCCTTACCTGCTGGCAGCAGTGAGGATGACCTATATAATAAAGTAAAGACCTTGAGGTTATGAGATTGATTGATTGATCAGTTCAGTTACTTTTGTCACTGCTCTTAGGCTTGGGCTCCAGCATCTGTAAAGTGCTTCCTTGGTTTGAAGATACTGTGCTGAATACAGTATTTGAGAGGGCTGAGGAAGTCATCCTCATATATTGACGCCCGTGGGTGGAGCCTGCACTGGAGGTCTCTTAACTTTCCTCATCAGTGAGGTCAGAAAGAAAATGTACAATTCCTGGAACTGTTTATCTGTCACTGCAGCATGGAGGGTGGGGTGGGAGGCAGAAGGTGCTGCCTTCTGCCTGGGACACTACACTAAGGCAGTTAGTCCTTTCAACAATTTATTTAAACACTGAGTTGGTAAATCTTCTGGCCTGATAGCTAGGACCTAACTGGAGCATTGGTCTTCAACCATGACTTACTCCTTGTGGGCAGCACTAATTCGCCGGATAGTAAGTATATATGGAAATCCTAGGATGGTGATTCCACAAAGTTAGACTTTCCACTTGCTGTATGTGGGTTGTGAAATGTTGTATAGTTTCTAAGGTCCTCTTATGATGGTGGGGGTTTTTTTGTTTGGTTTGGTTGGTTGGTTTTGATATGGTGTTATGTTCTTGATAATTCTGTTAGTGGTCCAAAATACGTAGTTTACCCTTTAGTAATAATCCTTAGAATCATTAGAATAATTGTAGAATGATTCAGGTTAGAAAGGACCTCTGGAGGTCATCTAGTCCAGCATCCTGCTCAAAGCAGAGTCAAATGTGAAATAATAGAATAAAATTTTAATGGAATAAGGTGTATTGCCATTTTCCTGGCATATTGCAGGGGAACATTGGGATGGTTTTCTGGATTTTTAAGGACTTGTAAACTCTCCTTAAGTGTGGTGTCACACTTAAAGGGCAGGGGAGTTCTGAATATGGGCAATTTGACCAAACCTCTGACTTCTTTTAATTAAAAAAAGGAGAGAGAAAAAGAAAGAAAAACAAAAACACTTTTCAAGAAATTAGCAAAAATTTTTCTCTTTGAGTTTTGTACTAACAAGGCATATGGTCAAAACTTCATTCCATTGTGCAATTGCCTGTTCATATTCAATTTATGCCAGTAGATTTTAACTTCTAATTTTTTGCACTTCAAGCTGTGGGGTGTCATTTTGACTGTCTGATGTCTCAGTCTCTTTTGCAAACAAAGATATTTTTGAAACTGTCTGTGCAGATTCTGACTCATGAGGTCTCTTTCAACTGGTATTCCTCATATGCCAGGTCTTTATTTCACATCAGTGCAAAAGAGTTTTTCACATAAATGTATGCATTCATTCTTAGTTATGGTTAATTTTTGTGCTGGTAGGACCAATATTGTGTGTGCATCATTTTCAGGAACTGGAAATTGCAGGAGTAATCAGCCCTGGACTATTGCCAAACCCAGCTTAATTCCAAGGGAGTACTGAAAGGGGCATAATCATAATGTCTCATTTTAGAAGAACTAGAGGCAAATCACTATACAACTCGGCTGTTTTATTTCATGTGAAAATTAAGTTGATTTTTTTCCTGGCTACTGGTGTAAGAATTATGAAGTTAAAGATCAAAGCATGGAGAATTACAGCATTTGAATACTGGATTGAGAGTAGTATTTATTTGATTGGGGAGATTTTTCTGTGATTATAAATAAACCCAAATCAGGAATTTTCTTATCTTGTGCACTAAGAAGACATCAGACCCCTCTTTTCATTGCCCCTTCCTTTGAAATGTGTTTTTACTGTATCGTGAATATTCTCTTTGTCGAGGAAATGGCTGTATCGGGCCTTGCCTCACATGTTGTCCTCCTTCAACTACGGTTTCTTCTTCCAAGGAATGAATAAAGAAAGAGAATGCATCACACATATCAGCACAAGTTTGTTGAGTTAATAGTGTGTAGTTGTCTCTTGCAGAAAAAAAGGTTTCTGTTCAGAGCAGATCTATTCTTAAGAGCAACAAAAGTCAAAGCCAGATGTGTCAGTTCTTTATCTTGCAGGATCTCTAGTTCTGTGGAGCTTACACATTA
>VYZV01022586.1:36023-50023 GCA_013401275.1 Pandion haliaetus
TGTACCTGCATGATCTAATTTGAGTTGCTGGTGTCTAAAAGCATCTCAGCCATAAACCTCAAAGGTGTATATGTGTAGTTCTCAGAATTTCTGTAATTTTGACTGGTATTTAAAAACCCAAAAGTTTAATAGCAGCTACTAAGTGCTATCCAGAGAGCATTAAGGCTGAAAGAGTATGCAAGTAGAGAAAATTATCCTTTTTTTGGTTGTTGTTGTGTTTTTTAAACTAGCCTCTACTGTTTTTTAAAAACAAGCTGATAGTTACTGAGAGTAAACATTTTGAAAACAAAGGGAACGGATTTTTCCAGGCACCTCCAAGGTCCCGATGCCCCGTGCTTCTGTATTACCAGATTGCCTTGAGTCTTTCTGGAGTGTGGTGAAGATGATACAAGAGAGACCTTCAAAAGAAAAGCTAAAACTCATCATTCTTTTGCTTGCCAGTAATCACATACTGGAAAGAATAATCTTTATGGTTTGTTGTCGCTTCCTTCTTCAACACACGCCATCTCCTCCAAGCTGCATGGGCTATAAATTGCTTTTCTGCATCACCCTCGGTCCCCCCAGCTGACACCTCCTCCACAAGCTGGGGAGAGGATCAGCTCCTCTTACCTCTCCCTATTTTGGTCGTAGCTGGTACCTTTTTTCTCTCAGCTAGCTGGCCAGGTTATTGTACCTCATTAAATTCTCTGCAGTTCTTCTCAGCTGGTAGAAGCTGGAGCCTTTAAATAGATTAGGCCTAAGAAGCGAATTGTAGGCTTGAAAGAATGTTTATTTTTTCCAACTTAATCATTTGGCCTATCAAAAAGTATCGGTTGAAAGGGATCATCACAGAAAGATGTATAGTCTGCTTTAGAAATAAGTAGCTTCTTCCAGAAAGAATCAAAATGCAATAATGTTACTCAATATAACAAAGAAATATCTTAGAATTTGGAGTGTCTTATTCCTTACATTTAGACTTCTCAGTTTGTTTTATTGAATTTAAGTTCACAATGTCTACAGAAGTAGTAATGTTACTTCTTTTTCAGGCTTGTTTTGGTTTTAGCATAGAGAATTGTTATCTGAGTGTTAATTGTGTCATTTTGGTTATAAAACCACATCTCAATGTTGAAATATATATAACATCAAGTAAAATGTTGCCTGAAACTGAGGAATATGAGCTGATCAGTTTGTCAGCAGTGTAAAATTTTATTAAGAATTAGTGAGCCTTCAGATGAGCGATATATTTGCATCTAAATTTCTCTGCCGTCGCTGCCAAAATGGTATTATCTGGGTTGTGCACGCTTTCTCCGTAAAACCATCACATTCATGATAACACAACACTTTTTATAAACAATGTCTCCCACATGCAATAAAACAAAGTTGCTTTTCTGCTGCTCCCATTCCTGTTTCTAAGCTTTTTAGACTGCCTTTCTAGCTAGAAACAATGTGAGTAATTGCAAGTAATACAGTCTATACCATGCATAATGTGCTTTAGTCCTAGCTGTTGGAAAATACTGGCTTCCAAAAAAAAAAGGTAATGTGCTTGTGACTGTTGGGTCATCTGTTTGTGGCAGTGAGCGTTGCCCGGGGGTTTCAGGCAAGGGCTGTGGAGGTAAGTGTGCTGCCACTAGGACTGCCAGATGCTGCAGTTATGGTGCTTAATACAGATCAACTTTTTCTATGCAGAAAGTGGCAAAAGTCGATAAATATCTGTACGTATTGATTACAAGAATGCAGTAACTTGTGAGATTGAGATTGGAAAAAAATCGTAACAAGCATAAAGATGAAAAAAAAACCCCTGAACTGGCATGCACAGTAGGGAGGAAAGCGAAAATAACAATTTGCATTCGTTAGTGCCTTTCCTAGAAGTGAATCAACTTGCCAAAGGTTTTGTGGCCACCAAGTGACAGCAGAAGGCTGAGCCCAGGAGTGTTAGCTTAGCCCCCAGTGCAAAGCATGAAATCATGAAGCTACAGAGGGAATTTGTGGAAAGCAGAACCCATACCTGAGCTAAGTGGGAGGAAATGCCCTGTGGTTTCTAAGAAATACAAGCCTATGTCCCCTGCCACTCACCTAGCTGTTAGAAGAAGAGTATGCTTTGCTCACAGTTGAAAGCTTGTACCTGGAATGGACTGAAAAATACAAGAACTCAGCTTGCCTCTGGGAGTACGTGTATATGTCTATATATAAAGTGTAAGAATTGCTACCAGTGAATTATTAGGCCGTGGGATCATCTGGAAGATGAAAAGCAGGAAACTTCTGTTTCTTGTAACTCACAAACTGAGCCCCTGTTTTACTTGAGTATTACAAACTGAGAATTTTACTTTGTCTAGTAATGGTGCATTGTAATAGTTGGAATAAATGATGGAGACTTTTTTGTTTTATTTCACTCAGCATTAAAATAGATCACTTTGCCATTCTCTAGTTCTACCATATTCTTTGCTGCTGACAATGGCTGAAAGTACGCTTGGGGAAATAAGCAATTTCTTACAAACGATGCAAGCATGGTCAGACTTGTTCAGTAGCCAAGTATCAGTACTGCTGAATTAGCCAAGTATCAGTACTGCTGAATTACACTGAATGTCAATATTTTTTATAGTCTTAAGGCAGTATTCTTTAGGTTTACAAAATTAAGGACACAAGAAAACATGCAACCTCTTCTTTTCCAATAATATTAAGGAACCCCATTTCTTCAAATACGGTTGTTACTTTGTGCGTGCTGCCTGAAGTGAAATAGATGTGTTGGTAGNTTTTTCCTTTTTTTTAAAGAGAGAAAAAGCCTAGGACAGGTGGAAAACAATGTAATCTGTCAGATGAGATCTTCATAAGCAAAGTTGACATGGCACTGAAAGCCATACTTGCATTTGTTCAGGGTAATGAATGCAAGAAGGCCCAACATATAATTACAATGTATTAATTTCAGTAACTACCTAACTTCAGTTTGTAACTCAACACCACTGCAAGACAAAAGGTGCCACAGTGCTATATTCTCAAGCATATTAACGCTGGTCTGCTGCAAATCTAGGGTGTCAGCAGCAGCAGCTGACCCACTTCTCTCCCCTGAAAGGGAAGGGCCCTTAGATGCACTGTTTCTGTCTTATGAAAGTAGCAGATCTAGGAAATAAAAATACTTAGGAAATGAGAGGTCAGAGTAGAACACAGAAGAAACATCGTGGTCCGTCCTTCTACGTTGTACATTGTGTTTGAACTTCACATTAGCACACATCAATTTGTCAAAGGCTTTCTAGTGTCTGGCGTTATGCTTTATTTATTTATTTATGCTTTTTATTTTGAATGTCTTCCAAAGAAAGAGCTGGGAAAAAAAAAAGTTCCTTATATTAAACCCAGGAAAAGAGCAGTAGAGTTGATGTTTCCCTTGTACGCTTGAGGAGATTAAATGTAGTCCCCAGCAGCATTCTTTGTGTTTGTATAGGTGCTTCTAAAAATGTTATGCAACCTGAGTTAAGAATAACGTTAAAGCAATATGGTGTTACTAAAACCAGGGGGTCAGTTCTGGCCTCTAGAACTGGTTGTTTGCCCAGGAAAACAGTGATTATTTTATAGAGAATCATTGTTCCAAGTTCATAGCTGTTTTCCGTGTTTAAGTTTATTCCCGGTTTTGTGTTGACCAAGTTGAATTGGTAGATTCAAAAACACTATTGCAAATAAAATCCGTTAATCATTTAGCCAGGGGCTAAAGGAATGCTGAAATGTTTCAATTGTTTCATTGCAGGATCAGCTGAAGCAGTGCTTCTCCAGACAGCCCCCGGGAGCGAAGGACACAGACACGCTCGTGCAGGAGCCCGACAGCCAGTATGGCACCTGGAATGAGCAGCGGCACAGTGGGGACAGGTAAGGGTGAGCACGGTCCCCTCTACCATGCATGCAAGCTTACCAGCTTAGCTGAGTAAGAGAAGAAACCATTGTTTGGGTGTGTATGTGTGCGCATGTGTGTACATGTATGGCTTTTCTAAAGTTGCGTGCTCAGTTTCAGTGACTATACAGTTTCTTTAGTCTATAGGTGAAGAAATATTTCTTTAACATCTGCAAATTGCGGTAAGGTTTGAAATTTAAACCCCATCTTCCAGTGAGAATGCAGTATCGCCACTTTTATAAGCAATGACAAAACCTGCTTGGGCTGGAATAGATTTAACAAGTCTGCTAGTGAGTGAAACACAAGTTAAATGTTATTTTTTAGTGCTGAAATGGTAGAAAGAAGAGATGGGAAAAACAGTTTTTCTCAATAAATACACCAAATGGCTTTGACTAGATTAATGTAGGTAGTAAAACTTTTTCTATGCTTTGTATTTATGTGTTTGTAATTATAATTAGAAATTATAATTAGAAATGTACATTTTCACATTTAGAAAGTGATTACCTGCTTGTGTGAAATGTGCCTCAGATGGGTAGAACTAGGGTTCTGGGAAGATTTTGCTAAAAGTGTGTGATTTCCTCCCTTTCAGTTAGGTAAGGAAGTGTCTGATTATGGTTAGACAGGGTACACTAACAGTTTTGGGGTGGGTGGTTTTTTTTTTTTAAATTTGGTCTCTCCCATACCAATTACCATTGCCTTAAAAGCTGTGCTGCCAGGGAGGCTGAATAGCAAAATCCATTTGAAACGGGTGCTCTGAGCACCAGGCGCCTGATCCGACAGCAGGATGACATGTGGTGCACCTCTTAATGTGCCCTGATAAACCTTGGGGTACAATCTCCCCATCTCACTAACTCTGAAGTGTTTTATTGAGGTGAAGTGGAGGACGAAATGGAGTATCAGTTGAATGAAAGATAGTATTACTGTTGCTTTTCTGTTATTAAAATGATTTGATGAAATAAACCTAGAGCATTAAAGTGTGAGGGTTTTTTTATAATTTACACCTGTTGTGTATTGATTACACTGTTTGAGCCAATATCCTCTCTGCTCAGTGTAGTATGAAAACAGCATTTTATCTGGTTCTTTTTAAGCCTATACTTGTTGAGATCTTACAGAAGACATCAATGTCTATTATATTTGGTGTGTTCTACACTTGAGAACTGTGTGTTATAAATACTATATTGCTTATGAAATCAGGGTAGCTTTCAGCTTGAAGTTCAGTGAGCTAAGCGACATGCCAACAGTGACATCCAAGTCTTTGGTAAAATTAACTTTGAGTTCAGTATGTTATACACATTTTCTGAAATCAGTTCCTTAATAAAGGTGCTTGTCTCGGCTCCAAAACAGACAGCGTCTCAATGTTATTTCCAACCTGGAGGGCTCTTCTGATTAGAAAAGCTACACCTAAAAATCCTGGTTTATTGAAGTATTGAACTCAATCCCCATGTCCTGGAATTTTGTTTCCACTGTAAGAAACGTTTAGGTTTTTTCTTTCTTTACAGGGTAATGATGACTCTGTAGTGGCTTTTCAGCATTTTGCCACCCCCTCGCTCTGCTTTAGCTTGACTTATGGTTCATCACGGGGGAATTACTGGTGTATTAATTCGAGCACTTGGAGAGGAATGAGAGCAATGTCCTTTTAAATATTACATTAACAATGGAAATCTTCCTGGAATATACTGAAACTGCATTGTGTTTGCAGTTTTTTTTTTAATGAAGTAGAAGGCCTCTGCCAGGACAAGTGCAGACGTTCTCCTCCTTTTGCCATTGGTGATTCGAGCATGTCTCTGCGTTCAGCCCGTGCCAAGCCAGTCGTCTCCTCTGCTTGGCCCAGAGGCAGGAACTTAGAGGGGACTTCGATAATTCAGCTTTCCTGTTTTGCCTGGCTCGCTTCCCTTGGACTTTGTATCTTGCCAGCTGTACGGCCCGTGCTGTTGCATTCCTCACGCACCCCGATACGCCCTCCCGGCCGGCGTTCGGCCATAAGCTGAACCCACAGCTCAAAGAGCACTGGGGGAACGGGCACCGTGACCTGAGTCCTGGGAGGGCACCCGGGGAGCAAATGGGGAACACCGCGACACCGGGGCCAAAACAACGTCACCCGCCTGCTGCCGCTGTGTTGGAGGAACTTCCAGTTTCTGGCATTTTCCAGTATTTGAGTTGTGGAGTGATTATTTTAGCCCCTTTAGGAGTGTTTCATTAATGCATCTGTGAATGAACTCATTTTCTCTGAGAGAGGAAGGGAATTTAAAATAAAAAGCCGTGACTACATGGCAACAGGATAAACGTGGTCCTTTGACTAGATAAGCTTTTAGGAAGGTGGAGGAAGGATCATTTTCAACTAGAACTTAGTCACTGCTGGAATAAGCTTAAGGGGCTGCCCTTGGCTGGTTGCAACAGGCTTTGGCAAATAACAACTTAGAATGGAAGAAGGTGGTTTAATTTGGAGGTGTTACTGGATTTTTCTTAGCTTATCTAAAAAATTTTATTTTTATTTTTTCTCAAGTGCTTTAGTAATCTTTCCCAGGTCGACGCCATAGAAAAATCTTACTTTTAGATCACAACAGTCTTCATAAGGAAAAATGATTCCCTTTTACAGAAAAGGAACCATGTTTTTAGGTGATGGATCTGTACAGCTCTGACTTCATAAGATTCTAGCTATTTGTTTCTTCAAATCCTTGAAGCTAGGCTACAACAAAGTTTGAGGAAAAAAACCCAACAACACTACAGGGTATCAGCTACCTGTAATAGATGGGAATCTGCAGTTAAAGAGTATAAAACGGCATTTTTGAATGGACATCATTTCTTCTTAATGCCCTAGGCAAATAGTCAGCTGCCTTTTGATTCTAACTCTTCAGCAGTGTTACTGTAAGAAGCAGGATTCCTTTACTTTTTGACTCCTAGTTTCACATGATGAAGCAACACATTCTTTATGGCCTCTTAGCACTGTCTTGCTAAAACTAATTAAATTTAATTGCAATTGAAAGTGAAGGTTGATCTTAGTTTATTGCATATTTGTGATAACCATTCTGCTGATATTTGTGTGCGCTACATGAAGGATAATTTTTCAGAGAAGCAAGTGTCTGTAAATGGCACCTGTTGAACATTGTTGCTAGCTTACAGATATGCTCATAAAACTTGAAATCTTAATGAAGTAATAGAAAAAGATGCATAATACATCTCAGTAATACGAACTGAAAACATCTTAAATTTCAATATTTGACCATTATTCTGAAGGGAATTTTCCCCCTAATTTGCTGCTCAGATGGAAAGAATCCACTGTGCATAAGAGTGTTTGTACTCAAGTCATCCTTGCCACGTTTGTTTGGTGATCAGCTGTGCCACAGTGTTTACTGTGCAAGGATGCTCTAATTGCGCAAGAACTCCAAAGGAGAATCCATTAGAAAGGTTTGTGAATTAGAAACCACCAAACAGTGTAAATTCATCTGTGTTTGCTTACTCTCAAATATTTCAGTTTGAAAAACTGCACTGAGTTGTATTAGGTGAAGCCCTAGGGTGTAGAAGGGAAGAGGCTTTCTGGAGATGTGCAAATAAGACAGGATCCTTTTAATATACATTTTCATTTCCATGAAAGGTGGTTAGTTTGCAGATTCTTTCGTCTCCACATTTTTCCATATTCTAGTGGATCTAAAGCCTAACGCTGCAGATACCAAATATAATTTGAAGCAAAAATACTAGACAAAAACTTCCCCCTGGAGCTCATTAGTACCATTTCTTAATTATCCTGGGGCCCACTGCTGAAGGAGGGAAGAAGCATTCACTCTGCTCGTGTGCTGGAAACCCTCTGTGCAGTGTTCACTCTGCCAGACTGGAAATTATATCATGTACTGCTGCTTGATAGAAAGTTTTTATTCAACGGTAGACTCCTGAGTGTTTTCCTCCCAAGATGGCCATCTCTGTGGACTTTACCAAATACTTAGGTCTATTGTTTAAAACATGAGCATATATTCATACATATGTGTTCAGATTTTTTTGGTTTTAGAACAGTTACTTTCCTAGATGCTTGCTCAAGAAAAGGCACTTGGTGACAAAAGACTCTTGTTAAGCAGAGGAAAAAAAACCCTGAACTCCTGAAGTACTTTAGGTTTTGTTTTTTAAACTAGAAACTCCTAAAATTAGAAGCAAGACAGCCCTATTTTTACTGACAGTAGAGTCTTACTGTGTTTCTTGCTAGCTCCTGCTGCTTAAAGGAATACTGCAGCCTACGTGACAAAGGGAGACACATAACTGTATACAGCTTTCAGGCCTGACACTGCAACTCATTTCTGTTAGTCTAGGCAAAGGGAAGATTTCTAGGAATAGAGTGGGAGGCTCACACCCCTGGGGTGCAGGTCCTGCCACCCTCGGTGCGCTCCCCGCGGCACCCCGAAAACCTCTGCTCGTAGAGCCCTGCCGGAGGGTGCCACCTGCTGCCCACCGCTCCCTTCAGCGCTCGCTAGCATCCATGGAAGAGAAAAACCTCTGGCTGGATGGATGGGCAGCTCTCTTCGAAATAGATCTTGAAATAAAAGAGCTCTTTAGGAGAATGGTTGGTTCAGAGACCCAGTTCCGCAGTTGGGTGGGCATCTCTTGAGTTAGTTTCCGTGCTACAAATGAGCGCGGCAGAGGAGCACAGGGCATTTGTCCCTACTGCCGTCCCCAGTCCAGAGGCACTGGCTCAGCCTCTCCCTGGCAGAGCTTTCTGTAGTGATTTCCAGCCCTCTTCTTGCCCCTTTCCAGTCCCCTTCCCTGCCAGTTCACTCTTTGCATGCTTTAACGTCACCCACTCTGAATCCAGCAGACCTCCTGCCTGGCAAGAGTGAATCGACGAGCCTGGAGCACTTCTGTATGATCATGCTGTTGATTAAAAACTGCTAAACTTCCCAACAGGATCTGGTCCACCTAAACTAGCGATGTCCTCTCTCCTCTTTCATATCTTGGCACTTAGGGTTCACTAGGTTACCGTTGCTTGTGTTCCTTGTTTCTCACAGACCGAAACTAGAGGCAGTAAGAGAAACAAAATCTAATACAGCTCAAGTGGAGGAGCTGTTATCTCAGGATAGCACCAACAGAGACCAGACCCTTCTTTCTGTCGGGACACAAGGGATGCAATTTTTTAAAAATCCAGTGCCTATTAGCATCTAAAAATTGCATCCCCAAAATGTTTAAATCCTCTGTGCTGCTAAAGATGCTTCAGTTTCCTTGGAGTCATGTGAAACAGAAATGACTCGCACCTGCTGCTGGGTGTGCATGGAGCACAGACTGTGTTGCAGGAGCTGCCATGGTGGCTAGGGCCATTCCCAGTGCACTCACATTTTCTTTGGGTCCAGACGCGTATACACAGCCTTCTTGTGATTTCAGAAAGTCTGCATACAACTTCTGTATCTACCATAGCTATATATAATTATATAATAATGTATTAATAATAGATGAATATGAATTAAATTAAAATAAATATAAATACACTCTATATGTATATACATAAACCAGCACCCTCCTAGGGAAAAGATGGGAACATGAACAACGGACGTGCTTGTAAGGTGTGTTCTTGAAAGGGCTGCAAGTAGCTTGTAGTGTCCTGCAGGAATTCCCTTGCAGTAAAAAAGTATTTATTTTTTTGTAATTTTTAAGCATTTACATGTATTTAAGATAGTTTTGGATGAACAAGAAGAATCTTTTAACAGTTGCTCTTTGCCTGAGGCCTGTAAACAGGGTGTTACTCTTCACAGTGTTTTAAAATGTATACAGTGCCAAAGTGTAAGGTCTGCTGCTGTTATATATCAAATGGGCAAATTTAAGCAGATTTTAAGCAGCTCGCTATTTCCCTCGTCTGGTTTGCCTGTATATGTTTGAAGGAGCCTTTGTGCTGGGGAAACAAAACCCCAAGCAATAAAAGCATGTTACGATCAAATTATTACCATTTATCTGCATACTTGCATTATTTAATACACTGTAAATCCAAGTGGGTAAAAAGCTGTGATAACGGAAGTGATTCACACCCTTGCTGCTGGTACCTGCTGCCTCAAAGATGCCTTTGTCACTTGTAGCTGCAGTTTCAGTTCTACCTTTACTTATCATCTGCTGAATAAGTGTGATCCAAACAATGCTTGCATGTATTTGTTTACCCTGAGGTCTCATAGGTTTAATTTTAATTTTCAGCTTTGTGCCTGAGTCTCCTTCCTTGGAAAACGATGTCATTTCGACGAGAAAGCAACCTCCAAATAGCCACCCGTCTTCACTGTCCTCTCAAACAGAACCTGCCTCCATGGTTGATCACCATGACTTTTCAAAAGACCAAAGGAGCACAAGTTTGGACCGTTCCAGCACTGACATGGACTCTACTGATGGGACTGATTTACCTCCTCCAGGAGACACCTACCCTGATGAAAAAACCACCGATTTCTCTTTCATTGATGTAAGTTACCATAACGGGAAATAGAAGTTCTCCTTCTATGTTAACTGTATTATTACCTGCGTTAATCACTGCAAAGCAGCATCTTCTGGACACTTCGCACTCGACCTCCTTCTGCCTTTTCTGTATCACATTGAATTTTCCCAGCTGATTTCCTGCCTGAAAAGTTTAAGATCAAAGCTACAAAATTCTTCTACTTCCTGTAATGCTTAGGATCTGAGAGATTCCAAAAAGCTGTTGGCCTCGGATAATGTCTGCCAGTGGCTTAATAAAGTTGCTGTTTCTCTTTCTGCCTCTCAGTGAGCTGTAACAGAAGAGTTAGATGGCTCTGTGAACATTGGAGACATAATTAAATAACATAAATAGCTAGTGACTGCTGCGCTGTAAGCCATGCAGATTGAAGGCTATAGAGACATTTACTGATACTTTTCTTATTTTCAATTGGTCTCTTTCTGTAGGAGCTTGCAATTGCATTTTTAAGGATTTTTTTCATACTTAAGAATCTTGCAGCTAGTACAAGAACAGTAATTTCTGGCCATACACAGTTAGATGAAGTTTAGTGTTCTTTGAAAGCACTAATACAACTGTAGTTTTTCAGTATAGCATGTACTACTTTAATAAGAGTTGGTGCACCATTTTTAATGATATTTAATGGCAGATATATTGGTAAGATTCCCGACTTAAATGGATCGTGCAGCTGCTAGGAAGGTCTCAGATGCACCGCCTTGCCTGTCGAAGTGTCATAACGCCTTCTGAATTTGAGGAGTAGACTGCTCTGCAAAATGTAGGAAGGATCCAAGCAGGTCTGTGGCGGAGGCAGTTTGGTCTGGTGCAGCAGAATTGACTGTTAAAATCACAGCTGCTTCCTGCGTAGGCTGTTTGAAAGTGCCTCCAGCCAGCTCCATTCTCCGCTGGCGTTGCCGTCTATGAGGAACTGCAGAAACCTGTGTTTTGCCAAAGTGGGTGCTGCTCTCATTTTCCAGCCCGCTCCAGCTCTGAAGCAGAGGCCGTGTTTGGTGGTCCGTTGCTTTGCGATCCCTAACTGCATGTGCCCTGGCCATGGTATCAGTTAATAATCCTTTGGCAGGATATCCCAAGTGCATTTTTTGCTCTGTAAAGGAAGTCTTAGTAGCCCAGAGCAGGGCAGACGGCACTTTGTCAGTGGTTTGGCAGGTAATGGAGATGGTTCTGTATTGTGCGGTTCCCTGGACAGCTAAAGGTGTCTGTTTAAAACATTAATAGCTTTGAGTACAGCTGGCAATATGCTGTTTTAATGAGTAGTTTATTCCTGGCCTGAAAACTCTTGAAAAGAAATAAAAACACATCTTCTGAAGGAGAAGAGGAGGCCCAGTGATGTTTGCTGATTACAGGCAAGTCTCTAGCAACAAATTGCTTTAAATAAATGAATAAATTACACCTTCTTCTTTTGCTCTGTAAATGTTATTGCCTAACTGTCACGCACAGAGATGGATGTGTTTGAAATGACTGATCACAGAAATTTTCTGAATGCCGTGACACTTAACTTGCAGTCTCCTTGTTGCTGGTGAGCGGCTTGAAATTTCTGTGGGTGGCAACTTGTCAGAACAATGAAATCGCAGCACTCTACTACAAGAGAATTCTGTGTAGTTGCTCTTTTTAGATCCCAGACTTCTTACTGGCCTTCAGCTGTTACTAGCTAGCAAGACCTGTATTCTTAAAACACTCTAGGAACCAAAATCTTATTTATTGCGGTTATTTTTTTATTAATTTAGTGAAAATAATTCATGCAGATCAGACATCCACAGCCAAGAGAGATCAAAGAACCAGCATTGCACCCAGTTAGCCACAGTGTAGCATATCTTCATCATAAATTCTTTTTAATATAGTTTTAAGTAACTACAAGAATAATAATCAGGCAAATACATATAGTTTAATTACACTGAATGGGTTAATGCATTAAACGAGGTTGGGCAATCGTTATGGAGGGGATGACTTTTATTTTCAGGCTGGTTGAAAGTAAAGGCTTTGTTTCTTTTTATAGCAAACCACTATTCTGGACTCCAGTGCGCTGAAAACTCGTGTACAGCTCAGCAAAAAGAGACGCCGTCGGGCTCCTATATCACACTCTCTTAGAAGAAGCAGAGGGCCGGAGTTTGAAAACAGATTTTCTTTGATGGAAGAACCAGATAATACCTGGATGTTTAAAGATTCCACAGGTATCCCTCAACTATCTGAAATAATTAGTCATAATCAACTGTGGTGGATTGACCCTGGCTGGATGCCAGGTGCCCACCAAAGCTGCTCTGTCATTCCCCTCCTCAGCTGGAAAGGGGAGAGAAAATACAACAAAAGGCTCGTGTGTCAAGATAAGGACAGGGAGAGATCACTCACCAATTACCATCACGGGCAAAACAGACTCAACTTGGGGAAAATGAATTTAATTTATTACCAATCCAATCAGAGTAGGGTAATGAGAAATAAAACAAAATCTTAAAACACCTTCCCCCCACCCCTCCCTTCTTCCCGGGCACAACTTCACTCCTGAATTCTCCACCTCCTCCCCTCCAGCGGCACAGGGAGACGGGGAATGGGGGTTGGGTCAGTTCGTCACACGTTGTCTCTGCCGCTCCTTCCTCCTCAGGGGGAGGACTCCTCACTCGTCCCCTGCTCCACCGTGGGGTCCCTCCCACGGGAGAATGTGTGATCAAACTGATCTCTTCCATAGCCTCCCAATCAGTGGAAAGACTGTTATCTGTGTGGTGGTTGCTTTGGTGCAGGTCTAACAGACCTGAAATATTTTGAAGACTTACCTTGATAAGAAACGCTGTACTGGAAGCTGCAGTGTAATTACCAACTAAGGATCCAGTGCATGTAAAGGCAGCCGCACCGTTGCATCTTTCCCTGTAGTATGCAGACTTCTGCTACTTGGCCTCTTTGTATCAAAACCCTGCTTTGAGCAGGGGGTGGACTGGATGACTTTCAGATGTCTCCTCCAATCTAAATTAATCTCACATTCTGTGATCAATTGAGATGTTTAGAAGCAGCAACATTCATTAAATTAGGAGTACCTTCTGCTCCTTCACCTCTGTCAGCAAGAGGTCTTTCTGTTGCTGAGTACTTTCTCTATTGAAGCACTGAATCCAGTCCTGTGGTGTGTTAATACTTCTCTTAATACATTTTGGAATGGGAGGAGAGATCTAGAACAAGGTATATATGAAAAGCATGCTGACTAATGTTTTTTTTCCCCCCTCTGCTTTTTTAAACAATTAATTTTTTTAAACAATTAATTAGAAGAGAAGAAAACTATGCAACAGGAAGATTCTGATGAGGAAGACAAGATACAGCATACTGCAAGATCGTCTTCTGTACAAGCTCAGAGACTTCCCGTATTTCCAGGAATGGACCACTCTGTTCTCAAGGTGATCATGGGCAGAACACCTCAGATGAGAGTTAAACGGGTTCCATAGCTGCAGATGGTCTCTAGGAAGAGAGCTAGGAAATTTTGCTGAAGATGATGGTGGGGTGGGGTGCGTGATGTGTAGAAAAACCACACAGTTATCTTTCTCACTTTTAACTGTTAGCTAGAAATATTAAGTGATTTGGAAAAAAATTAGCTTCGCAATAGCAAACATGCTTTCAAAACTGCATAGGTTTATATGGAATCCCTTCACTAATTTCAGGTGTGGATTTAGTTTTTACAAATTTTGAGTGATTTGTTTTGCATTCCAAGAAAAGTCTGAATGCTGGCTTGCAAAGGAG
>VYZV01022586.1:73687-91079 GCA_013401275.1 Pandion haliaetus
CCCGCCCCGAGCACCGGGAGCCTGGGCTGCGCCGCGGGCCGGAGGCAGGAATGGGTGCTGCCTGCGGAGGAAAGCCCAGCAGCAATTTGCCACGGAGGAATTCACGCCAGAATAAAAATAATGCAGAACCTTGGCTAAATCACATCTGCGATTTAGGTGCCTTTTCCTTCCCATTTTGTTTTTCAGCTTGAGCATCGGCCATTGTCCGTCCTTGGAACATGCCTTCACGGGGGACCGTGTCCGTCCATCCTTGGAACGTGCCATGTTCGATGTGGGATGGGCTGGCGGGGAGGAAGAAAATGCAATGAAAAGAGATGTGAAAGCGCCCGTGTGCTCACACTGACTTTCCTTCGCCTTCCTGCCGAGCCCAGCCGCTGCAGCCGGGTGAATCCCCTTCTTGCGCAAGGTGCCGAGGCCCTGGGAGACAGACCAAGGTCGGAGAAATCATTGGCTAAAAAAGAATAGTCTAGAAAAATAGGAAAGGTTTATTCGTAGTTATAGTGGGGTGAGTTCTATCTTATCCGCAGCCTGGATACTTTGGGTATTGAATGCGCCTTGCCAACTGTTAGGGCTTTACTGCGGATTTCACAGAGTTTTTGTCCTTTGAAAATTATTCATTTTGTTATGTTTAATTCTCTGGCTTCTGGAGCCACGCAGTTACATGACATTCTTAGCTTTGACTTTATTTCTTTAAACCGAATTGAGCTTCTAGCCTCATGTTTGTGCATACACACACAGACCCTAGCCACAAATACTAAAGGCTTAAGACAGGAAGGAACAATAAGCAGGAACCCAGCATATATTATTCAAGTCTGGTGGTTTTCAGGGCAGATTTGTGATTTATCAAGCTCAGCTTTGGCATTTGGAGCGGGAAAGTAATCTCAACTCTGATTAATGCGAAAGCTGGGACAAGAGTGAAATAACCCAGCGTTAGCTCCCCAGCCGAGAGAGAAGCCTCTCCCCACTTCGCCGAGGGACGCCGGGTTCCTGCTGTCCCCGGGGCGATGGGGGGCAGCGGGGATGGATGCTGAGCTCCCAAGGGCTGCTGCCACCTTGTTTTCCTCCTCTTCTCCTTTAGAGAAAACATCTGGGGAGGAAAAGCAGCTGCTGCGAGTGAGGGGACCTGCTGCGAGGCGGGTCCGTGCCGGGAGCTGGGGGAGGATGGAGGGCCCGGGGGGGCCCACCGGGCGCTGGCACCGTGCCGCACGGCGAGCAGCACGTCCTGGCTTGGCCTGCCTTTGTAAAATCACCTCTGTTTATAGTGACCAGTTTTTCATACTCGTATATGAAGCTGGGGGGGGGGCGCGTCAAGTAATTTTTCCATTTCAGGCTCTGAATGCTGCAGCCGAACGCAGGATTAGAAGTGGAAGGGCACTAAGCTGGGACTGATGGCTGCTGGGTGCTGGCTCAGGACCCGTTAGCATCGCTGCACTGGTGCCAGCCCTGAGCACAGCTTCTCCCACCTTACAGGGGGCCATGCAGATCTCTTGTATTTATAGGCAGAGGTAATACTGTCTCCTGTCCAGCAACTGGTGAGACAAATGCTCCCTGGTCACCTCGTGGTACCCGGGGCTCTGCACTGCGCCAGGAGCAGATGACCGGAGCTGACGGATGCTCTTGTCCAGAACGCCAGGCTCCCATTTGCTTGTTTTTGTTCCCAACGTTAATGTGAAGAGGGAGAAAAAGGAAGGAAGAAAAGCTTTACAGCTTCCTAGGCTTCTTGCAGCAAGTAAAACGCCTGTCCAGTTGCAACGCTAATTAAGAAACATCACTTCTTCAAAGGCCAGAATTGGAAATAGCCACGTGGAGACATAATGGGATTAAAATGTATCAGGGGATTCTAGCAGCAGTGAGGACTCAGCGACGCTGCTCCTGCCCCATGCGCTACAGTCAGTTGCTTGGTGTGTTTTTCCCAACGCTTGATTACGAAACGCTCAGGACAAAAACCCAAACGCTTTAATAATATGAAAAGCCAAAGGTATGTGCTGGGAAATAACAAGTCGGCTGCAGCTGAGGGTGAGGAGGCTCCCGCACACGGCTGCAGCACTCGGCCCCCGTCCCCCCCCGGCGCAGGGGCTGCAGCCACCCTTGTGCCGTGCTCTGCTGCGGGATGGGGCTTTGCACTGGTCGGCTTTACCCAAACACATCTGAAAAAAGAAAATGTTGTCTTTCCCTCCGGGCGAGCGGCCAGGGCAGCCCCAATTGCTTCCTCGTCCCACCGCAGCCAGCAATTAAACCCAGCGATGGCCAGCAAACGCGGCGTGACCCGTCCATTGTCCCCCCGCACTCCAACGTGCCATCAGCGCGGCCGCCTTTGTACAGAGAACAGCAGCTCGAGGTGGGTAATTGGAATATGAGCAGCCAACGCCATGATATAATTTAAGGCTGTAAAAACCAGTGGCGAGGTCTCGCTTTCAATGTCAACACGAAAGGCAAAGAAACTATTTTCAGTGATGTGAACTCCTGGGCAGCAGAAGTGCCAATTAGGAAACATCTGTTCCTCATAGTCCAGGCGGACTACGAGCAAGCACATGGCAACATAATGGGATTAAAATATATCACTGGATTATGTTAGTGCTGCAAAGATCAGCTGCTGTGGATGTTCTTATGAAATCAGGGAAAAAATGAAAACCGAATTTCTCTCTTCAGGATGGACATAACCTTTTTTTTCCTTTTTAAATTTCTTAATTTGCATCTTATGTAATGTGCAGGAGCTGGTGCCATACCTTTTCCCTGTACGGTTCAGTTCTTCTAAAAAGACAGCCTGTGCTGAGCTGAGTTTAAGCAATTTTAGATGAAATGGCCATGTGAGCAGCTGGTCCCTCCTGGTCCCCGGGCGCTGCCTGTGTGGCCGTGGCTGCATGGTGGGAGCCTGCAGCCCGTCAGAATTGGCTTTACCCAGGCGCCCGGGGAGGTATGAAATGGTGGCTGTCCCCTCTGCCACCTCTGCGCAGCCTCTGCTCCCGCTGGTGGGGCTGGAAGATGCGGAGCGAGCAGGATTGGGTCCCCGGGGTTGAGCAGTGCCTTGCGTGCAAGAGGCAGGAGTCCAGCAGCGGCGGGGGGCTCGTGCAGGAGCAAGGCCAGGTCTGTGAGCATCCCCGGGCTGCGGCGGCGAGAGGCTCGTCTCCGCAGGCTGCGTCCTCCGCTCGTAACATTTGGCCGGTAGAAAAACACCGAGCAAAGCATTAGGAAAGAAGCAGTTCGAGGTGGGGAGAAAGGCAACCGGAGCAAGAAAGAAACCAGCATTGTATCCCATGCCCCCCCAGCTCGCAGCGGTCGGCCCCCCCCGCCCCATCCTGTGCATGGGGCTGCCCCGCCGCCGGGACCCCGAGTGCGGCTCGGCTGGTTTGGGGGTCCCCATCCCTCCCACACCGCAGCCGACCCACCACGAAAGGGTTTTGTGTGGCATCAAGCAGCGATTCCCAGCCATCAGACACTGCAAACGCAGCAGACAATAGGGACATTCTTCAGAAAACCATACAAATAACACAGAAACGTGCACACTATTTTGGGATGCTCAAACGCTCTAAGGCAAATGTCATTTATATGTAACATCCATTTCGGGAGCCAAGCAATGTAGTCGTGCATCATAAGGAGGGAACCGCTCGCTTAGCAACCTTCCCATTGCATGACGTCTTCCCTCTGCAGGACGGGATTGCTCCTTCGACAGCCAGGAGAACAAAATGCTGCTGGCAGCTGCCACAGGAGGCATTTTTAATTGAAAGACACACCAGCTCCCATTAACATCAAACTCTTGGTTCGGGCTTGTGCCCCGAGTTAGACCCCAGGCAGCCTTTGTGCTACGAGGGGTGGTTTGGGCCCTGCTAGCTCTGACTTACACCAGCACATTCGTGGGCTGCCTTCCTGACGGCTTCCTCTGCTCTTCTATGGGTGGAAAGAAGCTGGGGCACGGCGGGGAGGGGGGAACAGAGCCCTTTCGTTTTGAGACTGAGCGGCAGAGCTGCGATTTCAGTTCCCGCCGAGAGCTGCTGAGCGCTGCAATGGGTGATGGCAAATGCAGCAGCATCGGTTATGGGAAGCGCGGCTATAAAACCCTCCCGGCATTTTGTTCATGAAAAGCATCTTCAGAGAAGCAGATTGAGAACCAGCCCCTGCTCTCTGCCGGTGCCACCGCAGATTTTGGCTGCGATGTGCCACGCGTGGAGGCGAGCGGGTGCAGGGGTGCACTGGGTGCACTGGGTGCAGGCTGGCAGGAGGATGGTGGCAGGGAGGGAGAGGACGGCTGTGTCACATGAAGGGGGGAGTGTCTGTCCTGGCTTACTCCGAGGTTTCCGATGATAAGCAATTAAGGGAGAGAGATTTACAGAAGATTAAGTCAGAAGGCAAAGTCCATTATCTGCCGAGATGAGCTCCGAAGGAAGAGGCCGTGCTGAACGGGGAAGAAGGATGCTTTAACCGTGAAAGTCCCTTCTGACACCGATCTGGTATCTGAAGGACAGCAGCTCTCCTCCCACGGGGATGGTGGCCGCTGCAAAGATGCCGGCATGGGGACCACAGCAGGTCCACGCGCTGCCTTTCCCTTGCCACTGTAATGGCATTTCGGTACCTGAATTGGGCCCGATTCTCTCATAACAGCCCGGTTGCATGAGAAATGGGAGCATATGCGATTGCAACGCCTAGTTTAAGCACTCCGTACACCTGTTGTGTGCAAGGTGTCTGCCATGCTGTAGCTCTCACGCAGCGAAAGCGACACGAAAGGTGTTATTTGCTGAGTTTGTGATGCACGCGCCTACACAACAGTAATTAGTCTCTTGCATTTTCCTGTGTGTGGTTTGGAGGCATTTAGTCCTCCTCTGCCCTACCCAAGCAGAAAGGAGCTCGTTGCTTTTAGTGTTTACTTGAAAGAAGTAGCTTTTCTGTGTCCCATCTGGGTTTGATTTGCTCTTAGTGCAGCGCACGGTAATGACTGCTGCTTTTAGAGGACAAACTAAATTGTCCTGGAGGAGAGGTTCTTTTCACCAGTGCCACCTGTTAAGCTGAGCTAAAGATGCTAAATCCATGTGAATGCATTTTAGCAGAAAGATGCTTTTGAGGTCACTGACAGTTTATTCATTCTGCTTTTTTGACATGCAAATCTCTCTGTGAATTGTCCCTTTTCTCCCCACGCAGGCTCGCTCCAGGATGCTGCAGCTATCTGCCCGGACGAGCTCATGGACCCCATCGACGGCGAGTCCTGCCGCCGGCTCCCGCGCACCCCTGGGCAGGGCAGCCTCATTGGAAGCGCGTTGCCTCAGCTGTGAAATGAAGATAATTTACTGGTTTGCTTTACAAGGGCACCGAGAGGGTAGATATTAATTGCTTGGCATACGGGGACTGCAGGTAGGATGGGTTATGATCCTGCAAATCCTCTGCTTCATTGCTGTGCGCAGTGCAGCAGGAGCACAGCTTCGCTCCGTGGCAATCGTGGGCTCCTTTCTCCGCGTGGACCATTCCTGCGGCATCGCTCCTGACCAGGGGCCATGGACTTGGGTGCCCGGCACGAGAGCAGAACCAGCATCCCGGGGATGGCACGGCTGGTGGCTCTGGTGGCCTCACGCCTGGCGGTTCTGGTGGCCTCACGCCTGGCACGCAAAGGGCAACCTGGTCTCCGGCATCCCTGCGTGGGGCGATGCCGCAGCTGTCGTTGCCTGCCGGAGGCACCCGCTGCCACAGGTACCTTTGGTGTCAGGATTAAACCTGGCACCTAGAGCCTGAAAAATCTGCTTAAGGGAAAGGTGACATAATTCTGTGTGTTCTCAGGGAGCGGGAGCAGATCCCTCCCTGCTCTCCCGCTAATCCGAGGCAGGTGCCGATGGACGGTGTACCCATGGGCTTTACCCACAGCTGATAACAGCGGGACTCCCCTTCGCACCATCCTACAGGCGACGAGAGAAAAATCCTTGTATGGGATAATGTCAGGTGCCCGCAGATGGGCAGCAGCTGTCCTCGAAATGGCCAGCCCGCCCGTAGCCCCCGGCCCTTCCCCGCAGCGGGGAGATCCCCGGCCCTTTGCCTCATTAGTCCCCGGGGGTGTGGGACCGGAGCCACACCGCACAGCCTTGCTCCCTGCCGGCTCCTTCCCTGGTACGGATGATTTCCCGAGCATCCCCTTGCCCTGCCGCCAGCACCAGTCCCTTGCCATCCCTGTGGTGAGCTGTGCCCCCCACCTTTGCCAGCCCATCAGCTCGCTGGGGTGCTCCTTCCCCTCACTCCGTGCCAGTCCTGGGGATGTTTGCTGCAAAATCAGGAAGTTTTGGGGGAAGGCAGCATGCTTGCCCGTGCTGGTGGCTCCCTGGCACAGTGGCACCATGCAGCTCCTCTGGGACCTGGGCACTACTGACACCAAAGTGGTCGCTGTCATCTCCTACCAAACTGGAGAAGGCAGTAATTAAGGCTGCTGAGCACACGCTTCTTCCAAAATTACCTCATTTATTCAGAGAATCAGATGCCGCAGTCTTTCGTGGCTTCTCGCAAGGCTTGGATCTTGTGGGATGGGTGGCTATTAATAGGAACCAATCTTTCCCCTTCTTCTCCTCCAGGCTAAAGGGAGAACTATTCAAACAAGGGCCCCTTTGATGTGATGGAAGTACAAATAAACTCCATGCCATTTTGTTCCCAAGCTGGCAGTGCATTCCTGCCTCTTCATCTGTGTTTCTGGCAGGGTTTGCCTGCGCGAGGGCTCGGATCCGCAGCACCTGGGGTGCCCCGGAGCAGGGCAGTCGAGGCGGAGGAGCAGCCTTCGGCACCGCAGCACTGTCACGGGACACAGAAAGCACCAGGTTGGTTCCGTTTTGCAGAGAGAGTTGTTTTCTCCCTCCCGCTGAAACAGAGAGAGATGCAGCCAAGTAGGAAAATGAACAGTGTAATGGCTGGCTTAGGCAGAATGGCAAGATTTCCCTTTTGGTTTCCTGAGCAGCCTCGGAGGGAGGACTTTTCCCGTGTAGATTTTAAACACAACGCCCAGGTAAGGGGAAGGGAGGGCTGGGACACAGGCGGTGAGGAGCAGGAGGCTGGGGCAGCCTGGCTTTCCCCTGTGCCTCGCTTTCTCCGTCCTCAGCCGACAGAGGTGAGCCGCCTTCCACCCCTCGTTATTTGTGGGTGCGGTGGCCGGTGCTGCAGGCAGAAGACATCCCTTCCCGCTGGCCAGAAGGCTCCTGCCTCCGGCAAGATGTCCGTGGACGAGTGGCGAGGGCAGCGGCTGACCGGGACCAGGCCAGCAGCACCCGGGGCTGTGTGCACCGGCGGGGATGCTGAGCCGCACGCCTCGGCTCCGCTCTGCCCAGAGCAAGCCCGAGCTGCCAGGCTGGAGGAAAGGGGACATCCTGACTGCACCGCTGCTGCAGGTGCGTCTGCTGGCACGGGAGCTCCACGGCCCGGTCCTGGGCGAGACGCTGATGCCCGGCTCTCGGTGCCGCGGAGGTTCTGGGGTCAGAGCACCGCAGAGCCGTCCCCACGCTCGCCCAGCACCGGGGATGCGCCGGCCGGCTCAGGGGTGGCTCGGCCACGGGGGATCATGACTTTGGCTTCCGCCACCATGCGCCTTCCCGCGGACGCTGCTGTCGTCCGCGGTGACATCAGGCGCCCAGGGCCCGCTCGGAGACCAGACGTGTAATACTGGACTTGAGTGAACGATCAGCCAGGGCAGCAAATGCTAATTTGTGTGCAAATAGACTTCGAGTACGAAAAGCCAGGGAAGAGAAATAACTAGAAAGCATTTCCCACATAACTAGAATTGTTTCCAAGGAACATATTTGAAAGGTTTCCTAGCAGGCTGGCTTGGCTGGCTCGTCGCAAGCAGCCTCGCTGGCACTCTGGGGGAATGTCAGCGAAGCGGCGCTGGAGCCCAGCACCCTCCGGCTGCCAATCTGCTCCCACCGCGCCTGGTGCGTTTGGCATCACCCCGGGGTGCCGCCGTCTGGAGCGAGCCCCGCGCCCTCCCACTGCCTGCCAGAGTTAATTGCGTCCTGCTAATATACTCCTGCAACGGGCAGCAAAACCACCCTGGAGATGAGGGCTTTTATGTTCAGCACCGCATGATTTACCTTCCATAAGAAGTGACAGAATCTGAATTAGCTTGTGCCATTTCAATATCTGCACAGTTGTCGGTTCTTCTCCTTCTACCCCTCAAGATTTACAGCTAAATTAGTCAATTATTGACTTTTTTTTTTCCTTTATCAAGTTACATTCAAGCCAGACCGTGGAACAGTGAATGCTCAATGGTTCCCTCTTGACAACTGTTTGTCTAATCCGTCTGTACAGGGAAAACGCTTCTTTAATGCCAGCTGATATTAGCTCTCCCGTATAGTGCTGAAGGGGGACTCTTTTTAAGGCTTTAAGACATTTGCTGTTACAGTCCTCATTGGGTTTATTTGCTTCAAACTGTAACAGCATACTCTGTTGTTTTTAAATCAGGGACTTCTTGGAAGACGGGTCAGTTCTGAGCTGGGCAAAGGCAGGCATGGGCAGAAGGACGCGGGGAAGGTCCTCTGCGACCCCAGGAGGGGGGTCTGCGAGGGTCTCTGCCCCACCTCTCCTGGCTCTCGTCAGGCTCCTCTAACCCCATGGGCAGGGCTGCAACGAGCCTCTCCAGCAAGGTCTGAGCGAGATGTTATGGCCGTATTGTGATCGAGCTGTAAGGACAATCGAGGGTGGAGGTTTAGGTGTAAAAATGGCTCGAACTTCTCCTTGGCCCCCTCCTGCCCCGCGATGATTTGTGCAGGGCAGCCCCCCTTGCAGAGGAACACAGGGTGGGTGCAAGTGGCACCAGGTGATGCTGCTTAAGGAGCAGAATCAGGGCTCGGATTAGTCTAGGTCCCCGGGTCTGCCTTTCTCCTGCAGCAGTTACAGTGGGTGTTTTAGTGCCATCAGCGTCGTTCCTGTGCTGCTGGTTACTCCGGCCGGGCTGGTTTTGGCACGGTGATGCCAGCTCTGCGGCCCCGGCTCGTCCGGCAGCTGCTCTGCACTGGGGATGCTGCTCCTGCGCTTTTTACGCTTGTGCTGGCCAGGTCAGAGGCATGCTTCTTTTTTCAGATGTGTGCATGGTGGGGAGGAAAGCTCTTTCTTTCATCACCATGCTCAGTTTTAGTAACATTCCTGCGCGTACTGCGAAGAGGTCACCGCCAGCTCCGGTGGCAGTGCGAGAGCATCGAGCTGCGGGCCATAGGGACAGCAAAAATACAGCCCCTGGGAAGGGACCGATGGCTTTGCACAGCAGCGGACGCATGTCACGGCTGGGAGGGAGAGGTTGTCTGGCACTCACGTTTTCCAGGAAAAGCTTTATTTTTTTGCTGTGCCTGTGGAGCTAGCAGTGGTCGTTCAGGTGCTAAGATTGTTTTTACATTTGACCTCTGTGGGTGGCCTCAGGTGAGGGCATCTTTCAGCACACAAATGTCCCTGTTAACTCTCCATTTACAGCTCAGTTATAAGTAAGTAAGTATCTTCCCAGTAAATGATTTGGCTCAGCCCATAAGGCTTGGATTTGAACCTCTGCTGGGAAGCCACCCAAGCGACTTCTGGTTCTCAATATAAGCGAACAAGCGGGATCTCCTGCTGCGGAGAATCCAGCACAGGGAGTGCTGTCATTTCGGTCAGGCCACCGGTCCCTGGGAACCCCTCGGGTCCTCGGTCCCGGTCGTAGCACACCCGTTCCATGACAGGTTTATGCCAACCTGCCTCACCACCAGCATCGCATCCCAGGGAAAGCAGAGTGCCCTGCGTCTTTGGAGATGAGCGAGAGCTGGCTTTCCCATCCCTTAGGCTGGGTTTTTCCCATTCAGTTGGAGGACAAAACCAAAATGGGTTGAAGATATTCACAAACCAAAACAACCCAGGAGGGATCTATGGCATGTTAGTCGCTGCTCAGGTGTGCCTGCTGTTGTGGCTTTTCTTTCTGTCTTGTTGGAGCCGGTCCCTGTTATTTGTTGGGCAGGGGACGGGCTGATTTCATTGCTCAGCAATGGAGATACCCATGGGAGCGGTGGGAAATCGCACCCTGGCTCCGGGTCGGAGCTGCAGAAGCAGGAGCCGAACCAAGGCAGGCGGGGAACCGAAGCTTCGTTTCTCTCTGTGCCATTTCGCTATCGATTCGCACCCAAGCCTGAGAAACCCTTCCCATCCGCCAGTGTTCTCCTGCAGGAAACTTCGGTGTCAGTGAACGGGCACCTACTATCAGTTTCTATTTGTCTTTAAAAACTCTGTATTTTCTTCACAACCTTCAGTGTTTTCATCTGTGCTTTGCTTTAAAGAAGTGAAGGGAAATAAATAGTAGAGACCATCTGAAAAATCTAGAGTCATTCCAGAGGAGGGAATAGTATGCTTATTTAAAGAGAGAAAGAGAGCGCCGTTTTTTTGGTTTTTTTTTTAAAAAAAAGTCTCTTTGTGAGTTTGAACTGCTTAAATTTGACCACTTTGTATTCAGCCATTTTTCAAAATATCTTAATAAGGTAGGAATTCCTGCACACGACAGTTTAGTTATGCTTTATAGAAAGTTCATTTTTAAATCACTGTGTAGAGAAAAAGATGGCTGAAAACTCAGCTCGTGTCTCTTACCTCTCGCCGGCCCTAAGTTGCCCACTAGCTGACGCTGGGATTGGAATATTTTTATTATCCAAAATGAAGAAATCACTTGTGTACATAACTTTGGACCTGCAGATTAGTTTTGTGAAATTAATTGTTCAAGGTTTCAGCAGTTAATGCTTGAGCTGAAAGGTTTAGGTGACTCGGTCCGATAGCCTGGTTAGCCAAATGTCCAGACGAAGGGCTTAGCCCACAATAATCCAGAAGAGAAATGTCATCTCGATGAGCAGACCTGAAAACACTGTTTCTGTGAGCAACCCCCAAGGTAAAATTCTTCCTTTGGACAGCAATCCCAAAACCAACAGGAAAGGTGCCCCTCAGAGGCTTTCAGCTCCTGGTAGCTCATCCGAAGAGCAGGCAGGATTTCAGCTGGCTTCTGTCAAACTGGGAGAGAGCGGAGAGAGGGTGGAACCGACTGGGATGCCTCTTGGTTTTGGGTTGCCTTATGACTCTACCTGACACCCATAGCATGTTAAAAGATCTGTAGGGCTCCAGGTACGTGATGAGCCTCCCCAGCTTTTCATACATGCTGGTACATAAACTACCAGTGCAGCAGCTCATCTGCAATGGGGCGTTTGGACTCAGTCACAAAATAGATGTTTACTATTGCTATAATGACCATTAATGGCTGTTAAAGAGAGCAATACTGCCAAAGTGTCAGCCCAGCCAGCGGCTAAAGGGATCAGCTCACTGAGACTGTGCAGGCTGGGAATACAGAACGCAAATGTGCTACAAATGCACTAGTAGGAAAAAAGCATCTGGGGTTGTGGTGGGTTGCACGCCAGCAGGATCTGAATTGTAGCATTTCGCAGAGTTGTCCTACTCCCATTCAAAAGCCAGGATCTCCACTTATGACAGATACAGAGTAGAATATTGTCTTGCAGCCCAGACAGTACATGACATTAGTAGCTGTTAGACTCTTACGGAAGAGGATTATTACTGGAATTAGTGCTGATATACGTGGACTGTTCTTTGGGGGAGGAAAAAAGGAATTTGCAGAGGATCCTTTCTGGCTCCTTTTTATTCCCCACTGAATGGGCAGACCAACACGTCAGAGTGGTTTTCACTGGCGTCCAGCTGTGCCTTGGAGTAAGGGCACTCCCGAACGCCCAGCAGGATACGTGCCGTGCTGGATGCTTGGAGGGCTGTGCTCTGCTTGGCAGCACCAGAGACAGGCACTGCGGTTTTGGAAGATATTTTTTTCTTCCTGCAGCCTCACTTCATAATTTGGGCAAGCACAACGTGTTTGTCTTTCCAGTCCAGTGTTGCACAGAAGCCACCTGCAAGAACTGAAAGCCCTCTGGGGTGGAGCGTGGGCAGGATGGGTCCCTGCGTTGCTCATTGAACACACGTGGGCTGTTTGGCAAGCCCACAAGAGTCAGCTGGAGGCTCCCCACAGATGTCGAGCTGAGCTAGATCAAGCCCACAGTAAACCCATCGTAAGCCATGAGCTCCTGCACCAGGGTGCTCTTCGCCTTTGGGGAGCCAGCGCGGTTAAACCAGAGCGGCAGGAGGGCCAGATGTCTTTGGTGCCTTTGGTATTGGCCCACCAAAGCCAGTGTAGCCTCATAAATGTGCCCAGGATTTGGGCCCCAGTTTTTATGAGATGATCTGTACTGGAGAATGTCCTCTGTGGCTGGCAATCAAATTAGCCAGAAGAATGTATTCTGATGTTGCCATCATCTGAATTAGATTCGTTATTTCTTCACGATTTGTTTTGATAAACAATACTGCTAAAATCATTTCAGTCAATTTTGAAGGAACACATATTTCCTCCTGGAGGATTAAGCCAAGCCAGGAGTCCAGCCAGGCGCTGCCACTGCACAGAGCAGAGAGGACGAGATTTCCTGCCGTCCTCAGCGCAGCCTCCCCGACCGGCTGTCCCTGTGACAGACGACGAGACTCTTCTAAATTGTCCCCGCGGGACCATTTATAAGTTTAAAAAAAAAATCGCAGGAGACTCTGTGAGCACACCTGGGGCACATCTGCCCAGCTCTCTCAGGCAGCCGTGGAGAAAATAGCAGGCTCGGATAAGGAAGCGGCAGCCTGGCAAGGCGCGGACTGAGGCAGGAGACAGCGACAGGACATTTCTATGTGGCGTGTCAGTTTAAGAAAATGTTCAGAGCAAAATGTCTGAAAGATATTTTTATTATAGTGGTGAGAGAAGCGGTGTGATGCAATTGCAAACTGAAGGACCCGTACCTCTCGTGGCTGTTTCCTCATGCAAGACTCAAGACGTTGCATGACTTTCAACTCTGTTCTTACCTCTATCCCCAGAGGATGTTATTATTACTAGTCAGACTATTCAAGTACAAACGTTTGATGGTGAATAATATTTTTGAGAATTTAATTGCCATTTGTTTCCTAATTAAAACGTAGCCTCATCACCATGTCAGCTAGTTACAAAAAGGAACGTGATGATGATAAACTACATTGAGTGCTTTACGTATCAGGGGTGGTTGAAGTACCTTCATTAAGAGTATTCAGGAGAAAGCTGGAGGAATTTGTAGAGATGCAGAGGAGCCATCGTGTTTCTCCAGGCGGGCAGAGCTGCAGCGCTCATCCCCCTCCTGAGATTCGGGGTGCCTAATGCAACGGCACTGCGAAGGCAGAGGCTGTCTTCTGTAAAATTGCTCCTTCTGGAATAGTCAGTGAATAAAAGCAGCAGCAGAAATGGCCATTAATTACTCTATTTGTTTTCCATATTGCCTCTCACTGCTTACTAGCATAGCATTAAGGAGATGGAATGCGACGTCAGTCTCGGGGCGGATGCCGCGGAGGAATGCCCGTGGGCTTGGCCGGGCTGTGCCTCTCGCCCGGCTCCGCACCGTGTGTGTGGGGACAGGGGCCAAAGCCACCCCGGAGCCCAGCAGATCGGAGAAGCCCACCAGGCAAGGGGGATAGCGTGCGGCTGTTTCCCTGGGACGCCGGGCTAAAAACATCCCTCGCCGCCGTGGCCCGCACGGCCGAGCGTGGAGCGGTGACTCTCTGCACCGTCTTGGCTCTGCTCTAGGGCAAGATCGGGAAAACGCAGCAGAGCGAGGAGGGCTTACACTGCCTACCTTTTACTAAGAATAGGTTGCATTTATTTCTCTCTTACTGTCCTCTGGGCACTTCACCGTTGCTTACTAGCGAATCCTCACGCAACCTCATTAAGTAGGAGCTGCTGCTCCTGTGCTTTACTTTTAGGTAACCCTGCGGTCGGAAGCTGATTTAAAACACTTGGGGAGAGGAGCTCGGTGGAGGTCAGTGTGGGGAAGGGACTTCTGCCCTCTCCCTTCCAGCCAAGCGCGTGGTTGCACCCCAGGTAATACTGCCAGAAGTAGAGGAAGCAGGAAAATGTAAACTCTCTGCTTGGCTGTTACACAAACAAACCACGGAGAGTCAGATCCCGTCGGGATCCATCACCAATAAATATATTATCCTCTACCGGTGCTGCTGAGGAGGAGCAAGGAATGCAGCGGGTTTCTGGCCGTTGGCTTGCTCTCTCTGTAGACAGCAGCATCCCGTGGAGGGAACTGAGCTAAACACTGCTTAATGCTCTTAATCTCAAACTATGTGCATTCCCGGTAATATATTAGCAATATTTAAAAAATAGCATTTAATAATCTTCTGTGTGAACATTCCCCTCAAGAGGTATATTGCTAGCATTAGCCGTGCAGAGCAGCAGAGATCTTATTTGTTATCAGATTTGCCACAGGTTCGAGGGCAGCAGGACGAATCTGCCTCCATCCTGGCGCGCCATTCTGCACCATTATCTTGATGGGATGGTGTTAGTATAGGATGCACTAATAAATCTGCTTTCGACTCATTACTCTCTGTAATATCATCTGTCATCCTGTGAAGCAGAGCAGTGCAAAATTAAACATTTAAATCTTATACAGATGGCAGGAGAAACTCACTCCTTGGAAGGAAGGAAGGAACACCAGAGAGGAGGCAGGGTTTCTTGGCTCTGCAATGGATGCACGCAAACCCCTGTGCTCAAGCCCAGACAGGCCTCGAGACACGCTTAAATTGATTGAACAGTATCAGTCAGCATTCAGGAAATGTCAGGAGATACTTAAACGCATTCAGAGCCTGCGTGAGTGTATCATATTCTGACCTCTGCTAACCCTGGCATCGATTAATTGAGGGTTTCCTTTACCTAAGGGAACATGCACACGCACAGAGCACTGTTTATAAACACACACAATTACTACATACAAACACTGAAACCAACACACAATGCGTAAACCACCACACACAAAAAAAGCGACCCCCCCCCCAATACAGACAAACACTAAACCTGGGCGACAAACGAATGCTAAGAAAAGCTGCAGGCTTGCGCGTGGGGAATTGAACTTCCCTGCAGAGGCTGCTAGTACTACTGTTCTGCTCGCTTCGGCTTCAGGAAAAAAAATCAGGTTTGCTTCCACTCCGTAATTAAAAAAAGATGCCCATCCAACTGACCTTCAAATTCTCTGAATAGAAAATTGCAAAATGCACCAGTTTTACATGCTGCTAGAGGTAACAATTAATAACCAGACCCCCCCGCCCCCATGCTGGTGCGGCACAGCTCCAGCTGGGTGTAAGAAGGCAAGTTTGAGCTCTGCTAGCCAGCAGCGTGCCCACCTCAGCAGCTAGAGCACGGGGCTGGCTACGGGGTCACGCCACCACCGCTGACTGCGTGGCAAATACGCTTTCTAAACAAGCGGTGAAAAGACCGCTTTTTCAAATAAGCCACCACTGGTTTGGTTCCAGGTGCTGCTGCCACGCCAGCTAGCGCCAATGGAGACACGACAGCAAAAAGTTTCTTAACTGGGTTTCTGTGTTAGCCATCACCAAACACGACTTCCTAGAAATTGTCACCAAGAATGCCTTTGAAGTGTGCATTACAATAATATCCAGACAATAATGGCGAAAATGCGGCACAGGAATAAAAAGGAGAGCGTCACGAATCCTAAGTGGCATTTTCGTGGCCTTTATAGCTATCATCATCACTGGAAAGTCGTTTCTATGTTTTAGAAAACAAAAGGGCCTTCTTTGGGGCGGCAGCACTAGGCGGGCAGTAATGGGTTTCTGTTTGCTTTCTCCTCCCCTCGGTGCGGTTGCATTGTGATGGTGGTGGTTAGCAACACTATCAGGTCAGCGCTGACAACCTCCCAGCAGCGCCGTTGCTTCTTCTGCACGTTCACATTTCGGGAAAGGAAAACCCATTCTCTCCATGGAAATATCTGAGCGGTGAAGGACAGAGGGGCTGCAGGAGCTGCAACTTAGCTGTCACCTTGGAAAAGCCAGCAAAATGCACGTGCCCGCTCCTGTAACCAGGCTCAGGACGTGGCGAGAGTGACAAATGTTTACTCCCGGTTAAACAAATTGGAATATTCCTTTTAATAGTGGAGCCAAACAGTTTTGGACCCATCATTAGACAACGCCAGCCTTTCTCATCAAAACTCAAACATTTTGGAACTCTAAAATGATTCCACAGGTGAGGCGCAGACCACGGGTTTTGCCTTAGGCGGTAGATGAGCACGCTACAGCACAGGGCATCGTGTATGCTCACGTATTTACAACTAATTAGCCAATAATTCTGCAAGCGTTGATGAGGATGCACAGCTGTATGTGCCCGGATGCCTTCGCAGACGGCGACGGGACCCCTCCCGTGCGGAGGATTGAGGAAGAACGCTCTGCCAGGCTGGGGGAGAGGTACCACCGAAAGCATCCGCCGTCACCGCACCCGGGTGCGATGTCGCTGCCATCGCCACCCCGGCAAAAGCAGAGCCCGTGCAGAAGCACTGAAATAAGCCTGGCCCACGAGCCAGACCCAGCGTTCGCTGCCAGCCCGGCGGATTTATGAAAATAAAAATATCCCTTTCCATCTTGTAGCCCAGCTCGGTGAAAACTTTATAAACAGGGCTGGTGGGAACCTTCCCACTGAGCTTCCAAGCGGAAGGCGCCCCCAGTCCTCCTCTGCTCCCTTCCACCTCTCGCCTGAACGGCCCCAGCCTCAGCACTGCTCTGGGGTGACCAGGAACTTCACCGGCGGAGGAGAAACCTTCCCCAATGGATCTGTTCCGGTGAAAAGTGTTGGTTTAAATTAACATTTTCAAGAAAAAGCGGGTTCTCAGACAGTTCATAATGAGCCACACGGTGAAATCCTCCCAGCTGTACACTCTACCTAGCTTTAATCAGATCATTAACTTTCATAAAGATGTAGGAAGGAGGAGTGGCGGCACTCGAAAAGAGCTCAAAACAAGCTGAGTTTTAAACTTCAGACTTGTCATTGACTTAGCCTTTCATTGAGCCAATTATTTATGACATATTTGACGAAATTCAGCAAAGAAAGAAGTTGAAATCTGCATAAGCGCTCGGCTGCGGTAGAGCTGCCACTACATTTTAAACGAGGAATACGAGCGAGGAGCAATGCTGGGAGCCCCTCGGTGCCCAAGGGTGCGCCGGAGCACCCAGCCCGCAGACTGGCACAGCCAGCCCTTCGGTTGCAGCGCCCAGCCTTGTTCCGCGCCGGTGTTTGCCAGCAAGAGAAGTCCAGCGAGCAGCAGCCGGGCGTCGCACGGTCGCGTTTATTCGTATCCCATTCTCCTCACGCGCATCACGTCTCGATAAACCGCGAGGAAATTAATTTTAAAGCCGGGTGCCGAGGCTCCGAAGCGGGCAGGCCATCGCGCTCCTGCGCCGGCAGCACCCCGGGCCCGCGCTGTGCGAGGCCGGCGTTGCCTTTGGCCTCCCCCGACGCCAGCGGGGCCGAGGCGTGGGGGTCCCGGGGAGCACCCGCACCCCCCAAACCACGTCTGGGATAAAGAAACAACGACCCCCCCCC
>VYZV01022586.1:92201-109368 GCA_013401275.1 Pandion haliaetus
GGGGGGGGGAAGCCAAAACCCCGCGGTTCGGGTGTTTATTTGATCCTGAACTTGATGCTTCATCCAGCGGGTGAGGAATTCTTTAAGTGGCGAGCTACGTAAAACGGTAAAACCAAACTGAATCATTCTCGCTGTTTATTCTGCAGAGCTGGGTTTTGGTTTTTTTTTTTTTTTTTTTTTTTTAATGTTNTTTTTGGTGATGCTTCGTGAGGTTTGACAACAAGAGCGGGGAGATGCGGGGAGGGAGGACGGACTTGGGAGAGAGGTTTTCTCTTAGCAAGCAGCTCACGGAGCGGAGGCGGTGTACAGCAACGAACTAGTGCAGGTCTCGGTTTCGCGGCCAGCTCCGGCGCTGTGGGCTTCCACAGGGCTCACCGGGTGAGCGGCCGGGTGCCTCGGCAGAGCTGAGGTTGTTTGCTCGGGATTTAGTGGTAAAAGCAGCTCTTCTTCTGAACGACGGCCCCTGGTTATGCGTGTGTTATAAAATCACCTGAGCATCGCTTACAGATTTATTTGCTGAAATTAAAAGTGAGCTTTCCATCTCTTTCATGGCTCTGGCTGTATATATATTTAAAACGAAGATTTAGGCAGCAAACAACATACTGCAACAAACATCTAACCCAAAATTTACTGCAGAACGTGTAGGCAGTTTGCAAGCCTACTCGTGGCCTAGCCTAGCTGTCTGCCGTGAACGAGAGATCACTGAAGCCCTCTTCTCGCTTCTTCACTCATTTTTCTGCCTTTATGCTTGAATTCTGGGTAGCGCAGGGAGGCTGCAGAGCAGGGGAAGGCGAGGGGCACGGGGGTGCCCAGCCCACGTTAATCCCCTCTTGCAGAGGCAGTGAAACCTCAGATAAAGAAGTTTGGCAGTCGTTTTTAAGGTCCGGTTGAGGATGGCTTGCTGGACAGACGAAGGTGCCTGTTTTTCTCCCGGTATGTGTAAATGCTTATAAAAATAATAGCCATAAAATTTAGCCTGCGCTGTTAACCTGAGGCACAGCGTGCTTTACTGGGAGTGCTGGCAGCTTGGCATTTGTCGGTGCTTTGGTTGTGTCTGTTCCCGTCCTCGGTGTCAGTGACGTGCAGTGGTGCTCCCTGTGTGCAACAGGGACGTGACCTCTCTGGGGAGGTGAAAGGTGGGAGCGCGCAGGGTGTGCAGGGGAGGACTCCGTCCAACGCCCTGAGAAATAGCAGCACGGGTGGTGCTTGTGGGGAGGCTCGAAAGCTGCTGCCTGGACCCACATCCCCTTGCGCAAAGTGCGGCGCAAGCCTCGCAGCACAGCGCGCGAGGCCTGAAGAACCTGCGGTGTACTGCTCTCCTTCGCCAGCATTTGTGTGTTGTCGGTGCTTTGGTGGTTTCCCTGAGCTCGGAGAGATGGTTCACCCTCCTTCGGCTCCGCAGGGTGGGAAACGGCAACCAGGTGCAAGAGGAAGTTTGCAGAGTAGGAGGAAAGGTGAAGGGTTAGGTGGCTGAAATGCCTCGCTCCTGGAGCTGCATGTGGAAGAACCTGTTTGCAGATTGCGTGAAATATTAAAGGGAAAAGATTGTTTGCCACCCCCCCTGGACTGCTGTGCTCTGAAGAAGGTGAGAAGCCTTAAGCGAGGGAGAAGTTTGCAGCTGTAAGCGGTGCCGGGGTGCCGTGGGACAGGGGACATGAAAGACAGCTCAGGAGATGAATGGGAGGAAGCGTGGACATAAATGAGGACAGAGGCTTACCTAAGCCTGGGACCACAAACGGCTTTAGATGGCTTGAAATGACTGAACCTCTCAGCTCCTAACTGAAACCAGGGATTTCCTCATACAGGAGGAAATTGTGACCGTTATTCTGGTGTCAGATGTCTTCATGCTGGTTTCTGGTGGGGTTTTTTTGATCTCTCTCATTAAAACAGACATGGTGTGTTGGGTATACTTAAATATTCTGTATCGCTGGTGAAGTGATTCATTTAAAATTATATAAATCGGCTTGTTAAGTGCAGGTTGATATAGTAACAGTAAAAAAAACCACAACACACAAAGTCCTCTCTTATATGAGTTTGAAATCAAACAATTTTTTCCAAATATATATATTTTTTTTATTTCTCTCTGTGTGTGTGTGAGAGCAGCTCCTCGGAGGAGCATGAGCACAGGTTTGTAAAGCCGGGCTGTGAGCAGCCATCGTTGCGTTCGGCTCCTGGCTGTCACTGGGACAGATAGCAGGAAGGTCACTGGAATATCACATCCACGCTTGAAAAGAAATGTCTCTGCCTTACTGCAGCTCTCTTCTCACAGGAATGCGTTCGATGTCGGTTTATCTCCGGCAGGCAACCACTGCCCAGCCACAGCGTCCTGTGCTGCTGACGTTATCTCCTCAAGAAATATTGCAAAGGTTTTACCCCCCCTATTACAATTTGTCTCTTTGCTGGAGCCTGGTACACCTGTCGGCACCGTTTTATCTTTCTGAGATAAGGCTGATACTAAATGAAGTAAATGAGTTTACTGTAATGCAAATTTGAGGGGGCTTCCTGTTTACAAGGAAATAGCTGTAGTGCAGGCAGAATAAATTCCAAGGCTGCAGGCCAAGGCTTAGCAGCAAATAAACTAGGAGGGTGAAGAGTTTATTGGCCGTGGGGCTGATTATTGCTGAGTTTACACGAAGCATCCTCTGACTGTTTTTGTACCGAAATCGTTAAATATCACAGTTTGGGAAGAAAGAGGACAGAAAACGCTAATGAGACAAGAGTGCCTGAGGAAGAAGCTTAGTGTGTTTTTGTTTTTTTAAAACACCAAAACAACAACCCTTTTTCCATCCTCTGTCATCTGCTTTTCCTTCCCTTCTGCGTTTCCTCCTTTCGTTCCTAAGAGCCTTGCCAAGAACTGGGAAAGCTACGATATCTTTTAGTTTTACGTTGTTTCTTAAAAGTCTGTTTTGCGGGTAAATTTGCATGGGTGGGCAGAAGGGCTGTCAAAGGCAGAATGACCTGCAGAAATAGGACCTAAAATTGGAAACAAGACATATGTGTTGAAATATGAGCAAATATGAAACCTTAATCTTTTTCTACAGAATTACTGTCAAGTATTTTGAGTTTGGGGGGAAAGGAGTAAATTAACTGCGCTCTTAATTTTTTAGGTTATTCACCAGACTTCTGAAGTTTTTTGCTTTTCCATGTGAATTTTAGATATCCCTTCTTTTGGTCAAAGGGAGTGGAAGAACACTGTATACCAACAGCTTCTTCTGTTTTGAGTAAAGGATTTGCATCATGTGAAGTTGAGAAAAGTAGCCCAGGAAATCAGGTAACTGGAACCAAAGAGGGTGCAGGGCTTGCAGAGGGCTTGCATACAGCACTGCTGTCCTCGCGCTGGCTGCAGCCGTCCTCGCCAGGAAAGTTAACATTGAAGCTTCCTTACTGTAAACTTCGTGTAAGCTTAGAGTGCTTTCGGTGTACAAATACCAAGGGTGTGGTAACAAGACATAGCATGCATCTGTCCAGGCTTCTCTCCCGCTTCTCTTGCTGCAGTGGTAGATGTTTCTTCTCTCATCTTTCCTTTTCTAACCTGCTTATTTCAGTAATTACCCCTCTTTCAAGTTGATTCTTATTTTTCGCCCAACCTTTTTCTTTGGTCTCCTACCTTTCTCTGAATCCTGCCCCTCTGTGGGGAGAAAAGGCATGTTTCAGTCACTTTTTCCTTAAAAAAAAATCACACTTGTAACATGACGTTTTTCCTCCGTTACCATCCCACCTTCACTGTACCTCTAGAGGTGAAGACTAATGCACTGGTACCCCAGCTGCTTCTCGCCGGGGCATTTTAGTCTGTGATGCGCTCTTTGCTTTCTTAGCTAGTATTCAAACTAACTTGTTTAAAACTCTTAATTGAGGTGTGTTCAATGCACGGAGGTTGGTGTTTCTTTTCCAGTTCCATTCTGAGCTATTTGTGATTTGCTTTCTTCCTGTTACAGTGCTGGATATTGGCAAAACCCAAACGGCATCTCCCGCTAGGACTTAAGCATCATTACTCTATCCTCTATTGGTTCTGTTTTTTCAGTTTTGTTCCCTTGGCATTACTATACTCTTTCTCTGAATTTCAGTTGTTTCTTTGAAGTGCAGCGTGTTCTTGTACCTCTTGAAACTTCTGTAACGTCTCTAAGTTACAGGCTAAAACTCCTCTTGTCTCTCTGCTGTCAGTCCGGGCTACTTTGACAGTATTTTCTCTGGCTTTGTTTAACGCCTTCTTGTTGTGCTTATTCATTTAGAGTGCTGTCTCTAAGAAAATTTTCCTGACGATTTTTTGTGTAATTTTCATCTTTGTTGCTGTTACACTCGTGTCATCCCTTTGCGTCTTTCTAGGTGCTTCTTTATCTCTAGTGCTTCATGCATACCATTCAGTTTTGGGCTTCTGCAGGTGGCACTTAACTCACTGAGCATCTCTTGCTCAGCGTCACGGTACTGAAAACTACTGCAGCTGGCTGGTGCTGCCGGCTTCCGTCGCTCCCCTACGTGAGTTGGGAGGCACTGCCTGCTTTGGTCCGTGCTGTGCGTTGCCATCAGGTCTACAGAACTCCTCCCCTGCATCCCTCATTAAAACACTCTTTTGTTGTGAAGCTTATGGAGTTAGACTGTGATTTATCTGCCAGTGCTTGATGTATTGATGCAGTGTTTGTCGTGTTTACTGCTGGTGTTTCCTGCCTGTCTCCCTCTATCCGTTTGCATTCGCTTGTCTCCGATGACAAGCAGGGGACCTGGAATGCCTTTTTGTGGTGTTGGTCCACGGCGCAGCAGAGCAGGGTCTAACAGATCAGGGATGTTAATACCAAAACCCCTACTGTATATGCAGGTTGTTTAGAGAATGCAGTGGCTCCGGGGAGCCTTGTACTATATTATGCTTCTTCCTTGCTGTCTGAATGCAAATGGTAGAAATCGTCAAAAGTACTGTTTTCTTTTTTTCAGAAAAAAGTGGGTCCAGATTTTGGAAAGGCTTATCTGTTTACTGGATTTTGCACAGAAATGGTGCCACTGAGGACAAAATTAAATAGGAGATGAAATGGAGGATTAAGGATCTAGTGGTTCATTCAGATGAATTTGTGTCACGGTAACTTTAGCTCTGTAAGGTGGTGGTACTTTATTGAAGCTTGCTCCACCCGCTTGTAGCAATGATGACTGTACATTATTTTAGTAGAACTTCTTAAGCTTGGCTGTCTAAAATTGCAAAGCAGTTTAGGCTTGTGTTTGACATGTACAATTTTTTTAGTGTCAAGCGAGATTGTTTCTTGGTATTTTTATACCATTTCCAGGACTTACTAAAAATTGAATTGAAAAATTTGAATAAGAAATTAAACTCAGCATGCAGGACACTCAAACTGTTCAAACTGGTTTAATCGACACAATTCGTGAAACTACAGAAGGAAAAAGGGTTTTAAATGAAATGGTTTTATAAACTAATTTATCATTTTGCACCTATACTATGTCTCACTGTTTGAGTTGAACGTTTAAGCAAAGAATAAAGGAAATAAACCCTGGTGAGAGCTAAAGATGGCTGAATATGTGGCGTACACCAGACAAGTATTCTGAGAAGTAGGGTAAGTGCTGTAGGTGAACCTGAAGCAGGTGTGTATTGGAGGCAAGCAGTAGGGATTTGTACTTTTCAAGGTCAGAGTGTCCCCATTAAACAGAGCTTCTCATAGTTCACTGGGCACTTTCTTGAAACAGGCAGTAGACTGCTTGAACGGATGCATTCCACGTTACCGTACTTCCTAAAGCATTGCCATCTAGTAGGTGCAACTAATATTTCTGAGATGGTGGATGTCTTCTCATTTCAGTGAGACAGCAGAGCATCTTCCCCTTTTCCCAGTGCTAAAAATAGCTGAGAAGTGCTTCTGAGACACTTGAGCATGCCTTTTGTCCCCCTGCCCCCCAAGCCGTAGTGCTGTTCTGCTGTCCGGCGGCATATCCAGGGAGCAGTGTGAGCACACTGCGCTTGCCCATCATGCTTGTCTCGTGTCCTAGACCATCCCTCTATTTTTTATTTCTTTACTTAAAGTATTAAATTATTATTGCCAACTCTGGTGAAGAAAGCCATCGTTCATTTGGTTTAGTGCAATTCATAGTAATGTGTATGTTTCAAAGGTTAATTTACCTGTTCAGGAATGATGAAGTACGTAGAGTGAAGCTTATCTTACATATCACGTTGCTTGGGTGAAAAGGCATGCTTGAATATTCATATGGTTACTGTTTGAGGAGGGGAGAAAACCCCGTGGTTTTTTCTGAACTAGCATTATGAGGAAGACTGGACATTTGTGTTTTTATTGTGGAATAGCTTGGTCCTGCTCGGGGTGAGCAAAGATGACAGAGCAGTTAAAAACTCAGTTTTGTTTAGAAATTCAGCCTCCTAACTGCTGTCAGTAGCAGTGTGTGGTTGAGAAGCTAGTAAAAAGATGGCTTTCTCAAAATAGTTTAGTATACATACGGAATGCTAGGCCTGCTAACAAAGTGTACTTGCTTTTTATCTTAAGTTAGCTTTGTACTACAGTACTTTCTTAGGAAAAATGCTTGCTTTAGGGATGGACTGTCAGCACGGGAGCCTGTACAGGAGGGCTCCCGCTTGTTGCGGGTGCTGCTCTCCACACCACTTGGGTGTTCTCTCCCTTGGGAATTCAGGTCGTTACTTGTGTAACTGCGGTGTCTGATACCTTAATGAAAGACAGGCCTATACAGAAGTGCATGGGAAGATGAAGGGCCTGTTGCAAAGCTCTTGCAGCCCTAATGGGCAAGAAATGAGAGTCTGGAAGAAGGGCACTGTTGTTACCTGTACTGTACAGATCAGAAGCCAAGCCAATTAGAAAACAAATGATGTACCTTTGCTGACAAATAGGACCTTTTGCAGAGGCAGGAGTTGAAGTTAGATATTCTGAGCTTCAGATAAGCAGTGGAGGCCCCAGACTGCCTCAGCTCCTGAGCACAGAGTACTCGGAGCATCTCTGGGCACGGGAAAGGGAGATCTAGCCTTCAGAGAGATGTTCCAATTAGTTCTCCTGTGGGGATGCTATAAGGCTGGAGCTTATGTTTTGAAACACAGACCTTCCCTCGGGAGTCATTACCTTAATTAAGAAAGAAGGTAAATGAGGGTGATCTGGGAAGAGATCAGCGTGCAGTCTTCTGTTACTGTGCTAAAAACAGAGGCATGTTTCTAGGGCTGGTTTTGGGGAAGGCTTCTGTAACGTGATGTTGCATTATAGGTGTAACGCATCTGTGTGATCCCGTGCGGAGCCGGGGAGCCAGTGCCCGGTGTGGATGGGCTGTGGGTGCTGCTGGGACCTGCCTGGAGCCGCGGCCAGGGCTGGGTGCATCGACAGGAGAGGGTTCAGCTGAGCTGCGGCACACGGGGCACGCTTGGTGTTTCTGGTGGGAGATGCATACAGACAGATTTGTCTTTTCAGTACAAGTAATGAACTTTATAGCCGTTACTCCTTTTATAGGTACGATGGCTTTTCAATGCCTGGGCCTTCCCATGTGAAATGTTTCCAGCAAAACGCTGCAACTGTAACATCAGGAAATGAACGTATGCAGCTCTTCGTTTCTGTTCTGGTGAAATCATGTGGAATGGCCTGGTTTAATCTTCTTGTCAATAATAGCATTATTATTGGTTTTTGGTAATTAATAAAATTAGAAAAAAGCCTATCAGGAGCCGTCAGGTCCAGGTGCATAAACCGAAGAACAAAATTTAATTGAACTAAATTGACGTAAAAGCAGCACTTTCTAGCTTTAGAAAATACAGCTGTTTTCTGTAGAAGGAGCTTCACCCCATGCTTACTAGTTTCTCCAAGAAAATAATTCCAATACTGAATAAATGCCTACCTAAATATGCCTTGCATAAATAAATAAAACTTTCTGAGAGTGTCAGGAGAAACTGCTTCCATATAGAAACCCCCCAGTCCCCTTCCAGTGTGCCAGGAATTTGTCCCATCAGCATGTGTCATGTCCTGTTGAGAAAGGAACTGGAGAACGGGCAGATTTCTCAGGATCTGGTAGAGCTGTGCAAATCAAAGCCTTCATTAAACTCTGACAGAAATTCAGTCCAGCCGATGCAGCCTGTTTGCGATACGCCGAACCAGACAAGCACCAGCTGCGCTCCGGCTTCCCCGTGCTTTGCTGCAGCCTTGGGGGACTCCGCGGGGATGCACGTTGCAGAAGCTCCGTACGGAGCTGGGAACGGATGGGTGCTCGTCACCCGCGAGGAGCTGCTAGCTCTGCTTGAGGTGCAGGTGAGAAAAGAGCTCCCAGTGGCTTCCGCATCCTCCCAGAAAACTAAAAAGCACTGGGGACCCGATAAAATACTCAATGCTCCCACCCTTAGAGGAAGACACCTCTCTCCCAAGGGGCTGAGCGCAGAACGCAGCCTCCACGTGACAGCTCTGCGGGTGCTTCTTGGCTGCTATTCTGTTTATTACATTTCTGTCTTAATTTCAGAAGGGAAGGCAAGCTCTGTGAAATACCAGCCTCGGTTAAACTAACTTTAAATGAAAAGACGACAAAACATGGGTAGGCGTTTTACTCTTGAGGTCTTAAGTGTCTGGTAGAATAAGCCTGGCTGTGCCGTGGGCAGAACCGGTCAGGAAGGAGTTTGGTTCGGGTGGCTGTGGTTTGCTGGCTATGCTTTGGCGTTTTGGCTTTCCTGCCTTCCATTCCCCGCCCTTGGTGGGTTACAGGGAGAGCCGAGGTAGTGCCTCTGAGGTGACTTTCCTTTCTGTGACTTCTCATCATTCGCTGTTTTTCTTAAGTCTCCAGCCTGGCTTCCCTGTGTCTTCCCCATCGCCTTCTGTTCATTTTCACATTTAAGCAATTCTGTGTCTCTCTGCATCAGTCCTCTGTTTTTTTTATCTATTTATTTTTATTTTTTTACCTAATGATTTTTTTCTAATGATTACAGTTACTTTGTTCACGTATACGTTACTTCTGGGACCTCAAAATAACTGCGAGGTTAAAACACAAGACGAGAAGCAAAAAATGAAAGAAGACAATTTTACACTTCTTTTTTTGTTTTGCTTTAGGGGAATCGCTGCTGCGGTGTTTGGGATGCAAGGCTCTGGGGGGATGCTTGCCTATTCAGAGGGATTGTTTCCTCAGGGAGAAAAAAAAAAATGGGAACTTCTCTGTAGTTTCAAGTTGTTGTTTAAAAGAGTTCTGAGAAGATCTGATTCTTAGGCCAAATATTTCTTAACAGTTTTGACTTTTGATCAGTCTTGCATTGCTAAACCTTTTAAATGCACTTTAATAAAAAAGAAAAAAAAGAAGTTGTGGCTGTAATGGCTGTGTGCCATTCTGCCATTGCTTTGAATTGTACTTGTTGACCCTGTCACGCTTTCAGTTCAAAGGCCTTTGGGGCAGGATCTTTGGTCCAATTTTAGCAACTTTATGATGGATTTGGATAGTGCAAATAAACATTTAAGTCTCTTTAAAATTGCATCCTGAGACTATAAATGAATAAATAAATCACAGGTGTATGTAGTATGTTTCAGTCAATATAGTCTGTAGTTCTTGGTAACTCAGTTAATGTTATACTTGCATACTACTTTTAAAGAAAGTTCTAAACATTTTATAGATATGGAAAGATTTAAAAAAATTGGCATGTCTTCAGTAACTTTGTATTTGTTTAAAAAAAATGATTGACGAATTACTTAATTGCAGTAGGAGCGAGGAGATGTGATTTTGCTCTGGTTTCTCTTTCTTGTAATTTCTCAGTAGCAGCATTCTGGTGGAAGGGCAAGTCCTTGACATTACAATTCAGTGTAATTATTCCTGAAAAATTCATGTACTTAGAAGCTTTTATATTAGTTTCAGCAATGATAATGCAAATGATCCTCAAGGAACATGAGGATAGTGCGTATTTTGAAATCATAGCTACGTAGCTATTGCTTTTGGCTCCCTTGCTGTAAACTTTCTCCATTAATATAATTTGCATAAGTGAAGCTGCTTCGTCTGCTGGATGAGATGCATGCACCAGAGGGGGGGTTGTGGGAGAGTGTTGCTGAGCTTTAACCCCCTCCATCGCAAGCAGGGTTCTTGGGTGGAATATGCTATTAATCATCCATGACAATTCTAAGAGCGTTAGTTCACTGCAGTGAAATGACTTGGCAGTGGGCTTAGCGTAAACTTCAGAGGGTGTGCGAGGGCAGGAAAAGGGATAGAAATGGGTGAACCTGGGAAAGAAAATGGCAGAGCCCTGTGCTTGTCCTGTGTGACATCAGTGCAAGAATAACTGGGATCCATTCTGCGGGCGCTGTTGCTCTGTGTGCAGGTACGCACCCAGCTGGGGCTGCGTGGGCATGCATGGGGATGTGCTGTGCTTACGGAGAGAACTGGAAGTTTGGTTTCACTCATTGCTACTTTATTTGTCAGCTGATGAGACTAAGAGTAGAATGAGCATGCGCACTAATTAGTGTAGCACCAGTGATCACTTTTAGTTCTCTATTAAATAATGAAGTCAGTTGGATGTTGCATTGCTGTTGGGTATTCTAGTAATATTATAGGATGCTCAAAAGTAAAAGAAAAAAGGAACATATTTTCTTCTATGTTATTTTGTTGTCCGAAAATGTTTTTTCAGTCTTCTAATGATTTGTTTCCTCTTCAAATACAGAATTTTACAAGTAATAGATTAGATGGTCTAATGGTCCTTTCTGGCTTTCTATGCTGGGAATTTACTTTGCCCCATTAATTGCTCTAACAAAAGTTGCAGTGTGTAAAATACCTTTTACAACATCTGAGAACAAAATCATATGAAGAAGTATTAATTTCTGCTGAGCTTTGAACTGGGTACAAGTCTGAGAGGAAGCAAAATGAAATGGATTGAATGGTTTGTGATGTGTTCACTACTTTTTACCTCCTGTATAGGAGGGAAACTAATTCTTTTTTACCGGTTGCATCAAGTCTGCCCTTTGCTTTCACCCCCCAAAGTGGAGCATTAAGCTGACCTGGGGGCTGTGATCCTGTGACTCATTGCAGTTTACAGATCTCATTCAAGGGGGGTTTTCTGTTCAGCTGGAGAGGTACTTCGTGCCAGTGATGAACATTTTACAAGAAAATAATGGCATAATTGGTAGTCAGTCACACAGATTTATGCTTTATGTTGAGATGTTTCTTTCCTTCTCTCTGTCATCTTGTGTTAGGTGACTTGTTTTCTTTCCTACACTGCAAGACCTCAGTAAAAATGCTTGTAAGGAGAAACTGTATTACTGATGATGCACTGGTAGTATTGTATGTTGGACTTTCAGATTTTGTTCACATTTGAAAATGGCTCTAAGTGGGCTTAGTTATTTTCTGACTGCAGCAAGCTCAGGTCTTCGTTGGCTTTGTGAGGCTTCCTTGCGTGTGCGGGCTGGTGCATTTGTGCAGAATGGGAAGGCAAAGAAGAAGGTAGAGGTGAAAGCTGGATGGGATGAGGGGACGTGATAAATGCAGTACAGAAAGCAAGGTGAGAACAGGCTGAGAGAGGGATTTGAAAAGGGGGAATAGGGAGTGATAGCAAGAAGGAAGAGGAGAAAGCAGACAAGAATAAATGGAAGCTGACTGTCCAGTGTGGAAGCGGGATGCTTGAAGTGCGGAGAGCGGGAAGGCGGTGACGGCCAGTGCAAAAGGTTGGCAGTCAAAGGCAGTGGTAATTTAGCTGTAGTTGCTGAGTATCTGGCATTTTATTGAAATAATTATTAGCATTTGAATAGTTTTTGGACGTGCCAGGAGCCGTCAGGAGCTCAGTGTGCTGGGTGCAGGATACACACGTGGCAGAAGGATGATACCTGCCCTGATGACAAAGAAGAGGAAAAAAAGAAATACAGCTTTATTTTACAGACTGGGGACCTGAGGCAGATAATGTTTATGACTTGCCCAAGATGATACAGGATGTGTTGGCAGAGTTAACTACTGAACTCTGCGCTCCTCAGGCCAGTCTCTGTAAAGCTGCCATTTCATTCTTGTTTTGTTTTTCTGTTCTCCTTTTTCTGTTTCAGCTTATAGGTGAATATATTAGTGTAAATGTGCATTCTTAATGTAGGGGTGATTCTTTAATGCTTGCAATAAGGCCAAGCATTTGTTTTTTTCAAGCTGTGGTGTGCATGTATGCATCTGTACAATACATAATATCCCACAAATCTGAGCTCTTATTGATTTGTAAGAAAAAATAATGTGCTTTCATGATAAATAATTAAAAGCTCCTTTAAGAGACAGCAGTAAGAAGGCCAGTGGGAAGTAGCTTCTTGATCTAGTTCCAACAGTAAGAGTATGTATACGTATACATACCATTGCATCTTTCTTTACCCTTTCCGTTTCCTAGGTGCGAGATGCTTTCAAAAGAACTCCTGCGTAATTTAGTATAGCAAACCTGCGGGGACAAAATCCATGCATCTTGGAAATTGATAGCAGAACTTCTAGGAAATGTCAAAATGAATGCTGTTTATTTTATTCTTCTCCGTAACTTCTAGTTTCTGCATACGCCCGCATCCGTTGCGGTCGTGCTCCTGGCTGCCTGTACTGACTCGGGCTGCCCGATGGACTGACTGTCCCTCCGGCTCCCGTGGCCTTCCTATGGGCTGTGCGGTTGCAGATCCAGTCATACACCCAGTGGAAGTTTAATTTCTTCTGCTAGGTATGCTTATCCTTGGAGTCGCAGAACATTACTGATGTGTTATGGGGGTGAAACAGCAGGAGTAGCTATTGCTGTCGGCACTGGCATGTGGTTCTGGCTGCAGGCAAGGACAGATCTTGGCTCTGGGGCGAGCTCCCTCTCTTAGGGACCTCGTGGGTTGCTGCTTCTGGTGTCGCTCGCCTGAGAGGGAGGATTGCGGATGAGTGGTGTTCTTGCCATACACACGTCCTTTTCTGTCTGAAAAAGAACATAGTGCGTTCTCTTTTTAGTTTTTCAGAAGACGAGTTTTCGAGTAGACATTTTCCGCCTGTACCGAGCATGGCACTGCGACTGTTGTCTGCGTCCTGCCAGACTGCGTGCCACTGTGCATGCTTGTAGACAATGAGAGCTTTTTAATTACAGAATGTATTTTAACCTTGAAGGTTGCTTTTCAGTGGATTTCTTTGGTCAAGTCGGAAAGACCAGGATGCTGGCTATAGTAACTAGAGCTTCAAGATGCAGCTTAAAGCTCCTTTTTAGCAGATTCTTCAGCTCACACTTGTAATAAACCCCTTTTCTGGGGAGGTGGAGTTGTCGGCCAGGTTGGAGCGACCTGTGCTGTTCACAAAGCTTATAGTTTGGTGACGATGCAGATAGTCATCTTTCTGCCTGCTTCTGCGCAGGCAGCGTGCTCTGAGCTGCTTCACAAACCTGGTGGTTTTGTTCAGCTCTTTCTTTAAGGGCAGCTTCTCCCGTGGGGTGCAAGAGGTGAGCCCACTGAGCGCCCGTGGCCGTGCTGCAGCACCCTGCAGCCCGCACCCCTCAGCATCAGCATGGGCTGGTGCCGTTTGCATTGCCGGGGGTCGAGATGCTCATTTTATTTGCAATAAAAAAACTCTCCCAAAACTTCTTTACTGTGTCACTGCTATGTTAGCTCTCTCTGACTGACCTCGGTGCAGGTGCTGCTGTGCCCCTGGCCACAGGGCAAGGGGCTGCACTGTGCTCCCAGGTACCTGCTTAGATTTCGTCCTGGTTAAACCAGCAAAGAGGTATCCAGAGTCCAAACTTTTATTTCTCACAAAATTTTAAGCCTGACTTTTGATTTCCCCTGAATAAACTTGTCCTGTTACTTCAGTTGACTTCTGGTATGTGGACAGCAAACTGAGCGTTTCTGAAATTTTTGTTGTTTGCTGTTTTCTTCCTCTCTGAAATAAAAAAAATATACGGACAGAAGGTTTTGCTACAGTACAGTCGGATATGTTTTTGTTTCTGAAGTCTCCCTGGATTTCATTTTTAGCCACCTTTTGTTTCTGCTTATTTTGAGTGTTGCTATTAAGGTAGATCATGCTGTGAACTGAGATGAACTTATGCAAAAAGTCCACTTCTCGCATTAGCACATTGTTTGTGCCGAAAGCATATTTGGATATGGAAGGCTTTTTAGAAATGGCTACTTTTCTGTGAAATGCATCTTTTAATCCCAGATTGTTTACGTGTAGGGCAACTAATGATTCAATACACAAAGGCAGAGAAGGAAGCTTCCTTCCTGTTTGTGGAATGTGCTAGGCTGCATTTTAAAATTTTCCATCCTTCTGAAGGATATGCGGGTTCTGCTCCGTTTCTTTTGAACTCAGTAGGATTTTTACCTTTAACTTCCACGTGAGCATTACAAGTTGATTATTCTGGGTAGTCGCAATCCACTGCATGTAATATATTCCTATTTATTCATATGGATAAAGAGACATGATTTTGAAGGGGTGGAAGTCTGTTGTTTAGAAGCTGGAATGCAGTGTGGACTCCCATAGCCTGTGATCATTTTACAGATTGGTTCAGATTCTGTAGCTGCAAAAACATTTTGTTCCTTTGACATGTTATCCATCAGACCAGAAGTACTGGATGTCAAGGGAGAGGAGGAGAAGTGCTGGAGAGATTTGTGCGTTGCACAATCAGAGTGTTTTCCTGGACACTTCAGTCATACGTTAAATTTTTCATTATCTTCCCGCATTGTCTCGACTAAGATATGTTTATGTAATTTCTTGCAGTGCACTTGTTAGAGCAGAGGAAAGCTTTCTTGATGTCATTATTATTAAAAAGGCTTATTATGTTACTAATGGTCTAGCGGTCAGTGGGAACGGGACGTTGCCGATGAGTGCTCCAAGGGCAGGCGCTGTGATGGGCAGCGCCGATGGCCTCGGGTCAACCAGGAGGCCGCGGAGAAGGAAGTTTGTGGTCTCTGGTGATGCATACCATGTTCATTTGTAAGTGGTCCTTCTGTAAGCCTGGAGACAAGGGGGAAGGTCTGGTTGGGAGAAGAGGGATGCAGAGGGAAGGAGCCTATGGGCAGGTAGAGCTGCAGGGCTCTCCTAAACCTTCCTGGGCTGACGGCTGCCCCGTGCCTCTGGCTGTTCCCCCAGTCTGACCGCTCTGCTCCACGGCCGAGTGCTGCCGGGGGAAGCTGTACAGCTTTTGCTGCCCGTGTTCACCAGTACGTGACCGTGTCAGTACAACCGGTGGTGTTTTGCCATCGATGTGCTACCATTCTATGGATTTAAGAGAAGAATTAAGTTTTATGGTCACCATTTTAAACACGTTAAGCTAGGATGTATATTTTTAAAAATCTACCCATAGAACAGGCAGCCAAACCTGGCAATTCTGTCAATTACGTGATAAATTTTATTTTAGTACCTTGCTTTTCCCAAGTACAGAACATGATCTGTATTTACTGCTTCCTCTTCATTTGAAATCAGTATTTTATTTAGGTTGTTAAAACACACAGAGAGTAGATCTAGTTTTTAATGAACAAATAAAAAGACTAGCAAGTTCGTCACTGAATAATTTATAATCTCAAACCTGATTAACAACGTTTAGCCCTCCCAGTTCTTGTTTAACTTGATGTGGTGGTTAGCCTCCAGAGTTCTTGCTTTGGATCACAGTGTTCATAGATCGGTGTTCCATGTGAGGCTTTGAGACACACATAAAAACTATTAATAGAATAATCTCCTAGATTGGGGTTTAGGGCCTTCGAGCTAATTTCTTGTCTTTCATTACAGACTTTTTTCTGACTGAGATTCAGACTTCATACCTCAGGTCCTTATCTGAGGAGGAGGAGTGCAAAAACTTTCCTCCCTCAAAGGCAATGGAAGAGGTGTTTGTTAATATTTGTGAGGTTTTTCAGAAGCTCTGGTGACGGGGTCCTTGTAAGCACATGAGACGGGACACTCTTAGCTCTTTGCAGGACTGACTGTGAGGTCTGCAGCTTTTTTGGGCAGGTCTCTGCTGCTGACAGTGACCCAAAACCACACAAGTACCTGTTCATTTTTTTCCTGGCATGAAGTAGTTCAGAGTCCACATTTTACAAGGTTTAGGTGCTCAGTCTTACTTCTGCAGAAATGTGAGTGATATTTAACCGTCTTGTTTAGGGCATGAGTACTTTGTACAGGGTATTTGTGGTTATTTTCATAACAATCAGTAGTACTTATGAAAATATCAATTTAAAAATTGGAAACAGAAAAAGTCTAGTGGAATCTTGACTTAATACTACGACAATAGTTGTTTTGCCAAGGCACAGTACTGCTGGGCTTTGTTGATTTTAAAATTAATGTACTTGTATTGTTGCCCGTATGAAATTTTTATAGGCATTATATTAAAATGAATATTGAGGTTACTTGACAAATAAAGGAAATCTTTGTTAATGTAGTTTAAATGAGTGATTGTGACATTATAAATTAGGCAAAGTAGATGTTAAGTGCACTGCAGCCAAGCTAGGGGCCTAATGGAGCTTATATTGGCTCATTTTCTAAATGATATATGGCAATTGCAGTGTTAACAGCCTGATGTAGCTTTGATAGACTTGCACATTTATTTTGCAAGGTGCAAGTTAGAACCTGATGCAAGAATAAAGAAACGAAGCGATGACCAGAATGTCCCCCGGGAAGTGCTGTGACCCCAGGGCTCAGCTTGCCCAAGGCAAGGCCGGTCCAGGGCTCCACCTGATACTGCCTGTGTGCTTCTGCCTGCAGTCTCTGTTTTTGAGGAAAACCACCCAGTTTTTGGTGCTCCAGCTCCTGGTGGCAGCCCCATGCTACCCTTCCATTCAACTCGCAAATACCTAGATGGGATAAAAACACCGCTGGGCAAACCCAGGGAAAGCTTGGGAGCTCTCCTGGAAGCTGTTGTGCTCTTGCTTCTGTCATGGCATACAGCAAAGGGAACTCTGTGCAGTCATGGACGGCTTTTTATTCTAATTTATGCTCAGTTGTGGCATTTTCAAACCATGTTAGATAAGTATAGATTCTCGAAGGGGAATTCTAGCAACATCACGCTGTGCGGTGTAGGCTATTGATAGAGAATCATAGAACTGTTTAGGTTGGAAAAGACCTTTAAGATCATTGAGTCCAACTGTAAACCTAACACTGTCAAGTCCACCACTAAACAGTGTCCCTAAGCACCACATCTACACGTCTTGTAAATACCTCCAGGGGTGGTGACTCAACCACTTCCCTGGACAGCCTGTTCCAACGCTTGACAACCCTTCCAGTAAAGAAATTTTTCCTAATATCCAATCTAAACCTGCCCTGCCACAAC
>VYZV01022586.1:109538-126288 GCA_013401275.1 Pandion haliaetus
GCCGAGTACAGGGGGACGATCACTTCCCTGCTCCTGCTGGCCACACTGTTTCTGATACAGGCCAGGATGCCCTTGGCCGCCTTGGCCACCTGGGCACACTGCTGGCTCATATTCAGCCGGCTGTTAACCAGCACCCCCAGGTCTTTTTCCTCCGGGCAGCTTCCCAGCCACTCTTCCCCAAGCCTGTAGCGTTGCATGGGGTTGTTGTGACCCAAGTGCAGGACCCGGCACTTGGCCTTGTTGAACCTCATACAATTGGCCTCAACCCAACGATCCAGCCTGTCCAGATCCCTCTGCAGAGCCTTCCTACCCTCGAGCAGGTCAACCCTCCCTCCCAACTTGGTGTCGTCTGGAAACTTACTGAGGGTGCACTCAATCCCTCATTGCCCAGATCATTGATAAAGATATTAAACAGAACTGTGTTAAGCTTGAAGTGTAAAAGTTATCTCTCTTCTATACTGGATAAGTACTAATACTGCTAATACTCTACACTGGATAGTATTAATATTTACAGTGGGTGAAAAGTGGTATTTCTTGTGTACCCCAAACTCTTAAGAACCGTTAAAAAAATGCCGCCCTTTAAAAAAATCGCAGTATTGCGTCTGCAAGGCCAATTTCAGGCTAGTAAGGTGATGTCTGGAAAGGTATTTATAGGTGAAGACGGAATTTTCATAAAATAATTTGCAATGTTGAATTCTGTGAATTTGGCAATCTCTCTGTGTTTGTGACTTGACTCCAGGCCAGTTGCTGTTGGTGGCTGTAGTCCTCTGAACTCCCAATGTCTTTAGATAGAGCAGCAGACTGCCTGTTGTGCTGTCAGTTGATGCAATAGATGGGCAGTGGTATCTCATTTTGCATGAGACTTTTACATTGATGTTTCATATTAGTGATCCTTTTCTCCAAAGTATGTTAAAGGTCTGGTTCAAAATAAGCAGTTTCAAGTAATTCTTTTTTTTTTCTTTTCTTTTTTTTTATTCTTTTTTTTTTCTTTCAGTATCCGCAGTGTTATGCAGAAATACCTTGAGGAAAGGGGTGAATTAACCTTTGACAAGATCTTTCATCAGAAAATTGGTAAGTTTATTTCAATAAAATGTTACCAATGTAAATATTTTTAACATTGGCTTGCCTGCCCCTTCTCTGTACTGACTGCTGAAAAATCAAGAGTTGTAGATGGTCTGAAGAACACTGGAGTATGGACAGGACTTAGTAAAACAAAGGTCTTCAATAAAATGAAATGTTGCAAAAGGGAAGAAGACGAAGCAAGGCAACCTGTCAGCTTCATGTTCTGGAAAACTACTGGGAAAATAATTAAATTACTTGGAAACATCGAGGAGAAAATTATATTACTTGGTATGGGCTTGTCAACAATATAATGTGTCACATCAGTTAAACTTTTTTTTTCTCTGCAGGGATAATAAGCCTTGTTGATAAGGGAGCAGTAGTAGAAAAGTTAACCATATGTATTGTTTTGACCGTCTGACATCATGTTCTTGGCTAGCAACACAGGGAGATGTGGCCTGGGTGAAACTGCTGTGTGCAGGAGGTGAAACCGTTCGGAAAATTGACTTGAGGAACAGTTAATCAGTGCTTCCGTATGAACATGGAAGGATGTATCCAGGGAGTTTGCACAAGAGCGTCAGAGATCAGTTACTGTGCAGCGTTTTAGTTAACAGTGTGAATGCTGGGATGAAGAACCTCTGTATTCTGCTTGCGTACTCAGAAAGACTGTAGCCACACCGAGGACAAGGACAGAATTAAAAAAGATCTTCATAAACTAGAGGAGGGGAAAAAATGCAGTGCTTCTCAGTCAAAACAAGCAGTGTCCTCTACACCTGCGCTGGAGTAATTACACAAATACAAGGTGGAGAACCACTGATCAGGTAGATGTTTTTAATTGACTTGGCTGTTATAGTGAGCCCTAGGTTGTATTGTCTCAGCTAGATCATACGACTAAATATAAAATCAGGAGTGTAGCCAGTGAGGCATGTGAGGTAATTGTCTTTTGGCAGAATATTGTGTCCATCCTGGCAGTGGACTACAAAATATACGTGGACCTGCTGGAAAGAGCCCAGGAAAGAGCAGTGGGAATGAGCGGACCTGACTTAGCAATCTGCTAAATATGACCTACGAGGAAGTATTGAAATAGGGTATAATGTAGGCTATAAAAGAGAGAAGTGAGGTTGAACAGTCTTCAAAAACAGAAAAGTTGTTGCAGAAATTACGGGGTTAGTCAATTTTCCACAGGCTTAACATGTGAATTAAAAAAAATCTGATATGAAGAAAACCATTTTAGTAGTAGGATGGGTAGTAAAGCAGGGGAATGGATTTCACGAGGGGCTTGTGAAATCTTCCTCTGGTAGATTTGAGGAGTGGGTTGGCATAGGTCTGCTAGGATAGTACTGCTGGTCTTGTCTTGCAAAATGGGGACAAAACCATAAAATGGGCTGGGAAGACTCGAGATCAATGGCTCGATTCCTGTCTGATATACACTGAGACTGTAATTAACAGTGGAAGCAAATGCCCAAGAGCAAAGTGCCGCTGCACCTTGTTTCCCAGGGAAGGTGGTGCAGTGGGGGCATCTTTGGACTGGTTGAGCTGTGGCTGGTCTCCCTTCCTGGCTGGAGCAGAAATGTCCAGCCTTCCTGGTTGCCTGGAAATGTGCAGCTCAGTAGGTATGAGAATATTCTGGAGTAGGAGTTTTAACTATTGCCAGATTATAATATATAGTATTCTTGTAGAGTATCACAGATTGTCATTAATGGATTTCATAGCTTTTTACAAAGAGGGTCGTGGAAACACCAGTCTAAAGTATGTGTTCATAGAAGTCTTAAGGACCTTTTCCTTGTATTACAGTAATTGAAATGTAGTCTGTGTCTTTGTGCATGAAACTGTGGCTTTTTATTCTGGCCAAAAATATTACACTGTAAATGGATAGATACCTCATTTGCTTGTGCTGATGTCTTTCAGTATGTGCTTCAGTTTAGATGTCTGTGCTGAATCATAAATATTTTGCTATAGCATGGTAGTTGCAAAATAAGTGGAATTTTAAGCAACCAAACACAAGCCGACTTTAACTGTTTGATTCTGGTGGCAATGAAATAAAGAAGTCCTCCCCTCCACCCCCCTTTAAAAAAAAGTCAAACAGAACAGCTTATATGTAATGGATATTTGTATTTATGTAATTGAATACTTTTCATTAATAGTTGATTCCAAAGAACAGTGAAGAATGTTGCAGGTATTTTCATGAGTTATAGCAACTATAATCAGGTAACTGTAACCTTGGAAGGATTGTATCTTTCTTTTTTCCCCCATGTCAAATTCCCCCCAGCCATCAAATCTGGAATTTTAGAGCCCAGAGTTTCATTAACCTATTAGTTTCTTGCGCAGATCTTGAGATGCGTAGTTCACGTATAAGCGGAGAAGTTTTATCCTCCTCTTGCCTTGGTACAGTCATAGCAGTACTTGCCCTCTGTTACCTGGAAATGAGGTCTTCCGTGACCACTTTGCTGGAGTTTCGGTTACTTCTGAAGCTGATTTCTTCTGAAGTAGGATTTAGAATGGAAGAAAAAAAAAAAAGATTAAAGATAAAACGTGGCTGTTTTTAACAGAAGACTTTGCATTGCACTGGAAAATATTGTATTTCCTTACTGTGGTTGTTCATTTAAATTTTACTGTGTTTTCTAGCTTGTTCTTTGCCATTAAATTAGTTCTGTTTCCAGACATTAGCATAATTGCTTGTGGTAAAGTACCTTCAATTTTAGGCAAGCATTACGCAAAAGGCTGTGAAAATAAATATGGTGAGGTAATTAAAAGTCTAATCACCTCTTTGCTCCTGTTGTTATCTCTTTGTATGGCAGGGATGTGGAGAGACTGCAGCTAAGGCTGGACCTGTGCGTGCAGGTCTGGGGTGGATGCCTCATGGGACACAGCTCCTACTCACAGGATTTTAAATCAACGCCAGTCAAACGAGTCTCTGATGATGAGCTGTAATGCTGCTGGTTCATCCCCTTGCTGTTGGCTCTTCCCTTGCCTTTATTTTCTCGGTTAAAGAGCTGTCTAGTGTACAGTGCTTTATCCTTATATACCATCTGTACAACTGCATCAAGCTACCTATTTTTTCCTTTGGCAAGTGATGTAGATGAGGACTGTTAAGCTTTTTTTTCCCTTTTAGGATCACTGCTTTCCATGTCCCACTGTAAAAGATTGGCCCAAATTCCCTCCCTGCCAGTTCCCTCAGGTGTGCAAATGCAGGGAATCACAGGGGCAGCTTGGCTTGGAAACCAAAACCTTTGCTCTGCCCTTTAGGATCAGAATAAGAGCAGGAAACTCCATCAGCAAGCAGCGTGGCAGCAGCCTGTCTGGGGATGAAAATGGCCTGGAGGCTTCATAAGAGTTGCATAAACAAGTGTCTGTCCTCTATTTACATCTTTTTCTTCATGAAGGCAAACAGGTTGCTCTCATCTCTTGGAAGGTGGCACGTCTGTTTGCAGGAGTGATGCTCCAGAATGATCTTGAACTCTCTAAGAATCACCTAATGAGTCAGAGGACATGAAGATAACAGAGCCACCCAAAAAAAATGCTCTGGCAGCGCTTAATAGCCCAGCAGCCGGCTGTTCCTGCAGAAGCAGCTTCCTCCACAGCAGAAGCTTCATGGGGAAGTACAGCATGTCTTGAAGCGGAGTGCGTAACCACCTTTAGCTAGTTTTCTTTTTACCACATCCTGTTTGCTACAACACCAGATTATGTGTTTGCTTTAGAAAAAGAGACATTTTCTGGTATCCCAGTATCTGTAATTTACATGTGGAATCCACAGTGCTTCACGACTGCGTTAGGATTGCATGTGGAGTTCTTCTCGTGCTCCCTTGCGCTGCAGGGTGGGCACGCTTATAAAAACGCTGCTTTCAGAGAGCAGTTTTGAAATGAGCTGTAATGTGCGTAGCTGCTGGGTGGATCGGGGTCTGCTGCAGCCAGCGTAACTGCCAAGTGTTAAAGGGAGTGAATTAGGTCATAATATTACTTTAGAACAGGATTATCGTGGTTATTAAATGCTTTGGAGCAAACTTGTTGCCAGTTACAGTTCAGTGACTTAGGCCTGGCGGTGGACTTTCTGACAAATTGCATCTAACTGGTAGGCAGTGAATAAAGTTGGCTTAGAAATTCTGGGATGTGATGGTAAAGCATCCTGCAACTTCAGGTCCTGGCTTAGGTTTGGCCTTGGGTTCTCTGTTCTCTGGTGACTGCTTGGAAGCTGGTGGAACATGGCAGTTTGTCTACACCCTTCTCAGTTTCACTTCTGTTGGGTTTGGGTCTTTGGGAAAGATGAGAACAGAACATATTTTAGCTGTTTCAGCAGCTGGTCATACTGCAATATAAGCTTTTCACCTTGCCTAGTAAGTAACTTGCATTTTTTTTCCCCTGATGCTGGATCTAATTTCTGTTTTATTTTCTTGAAATGTAACACTTGTAAAAAGAACCAATTAAAAAAACTTGTAGTTGACGTAATGAGTTACAAACGTTTTTTTTTTTTTTTTCCTNTAACTGTCTTTTATATCCTCTTAAATCAGCAGGCTCCAAGTTGGAGGTCTTCCCAGCCAGGGTGAGCATTTTGCCATCTGTATCAGTGCTTCCTCCTACACACGCATGTCTTGTGAGGGGCTCTCTCGCTTCTTCTCTGGTAGCTTTTTAGCTGAGTTTCCAGAGGAAATAAGTGTTGGGTCTATTTTGTAGTTCTTTCTGCACAGACAAGCTACAACTGTGGGGAGGGACTTCTCTGCCTGCCCTCTGCAGTTACAGGGAAACGCGCTCCTGACCGTTCTGGCTGCTGTTTCCTCCAGCTTTGTCAGGGACAACTTTCTGTTGAAAAAAAACCAAACCTCAAAACTAGGGTGAGAACAGCTAAAGAGTTTTTTTTTAGGGCAATGAATCATGCTTTCTGTTGCTTCTTTCTGTAGTTATGGACCCATCATTTTTCATTATTTCAGAATTTTGATGATAATCATTAGATGGATCTTGAGTTAAAATCGGTTGAGAAAAACATTCTTGCTCTTCCTCTTTCTGTTGCCAGTGTGGTAGCACTGCACTCCCTGAGATACCTAAAAATAATAGGCTGGGAAAAGTACCTCCCTAGAGCATTATTTAAGCTATTGTTTAATTTAAGCATAAGATCTATGTGCTGTTGGCATTCTGAACTAATTAAATAGTCCTCTGAGGAAATAACAATGAAAGCAATAAAATTTGGTTGGGAGTAAAGAAAAGCATCTGGGGTTTTGGCTATTAAATGAGCAGGGGATGACAAAATTAGTAGATCTTGCTTCTAGTCATTTCTAGCCACTTGTGACGACTCTGGAGCTGCAAGCTTGCCTGCACCGTCAGGGAAGGACGTATGAGGAGAGGGGGGGGGGGTCGTGCCGGCAGCGTGTCCCCTCCCCGTGCTCCGAAGGAGGACGATGGCGAGTAGGAGGGACTGCACAAAAACCCGTGCTAAGTGTCTTTGAAAACAGAGCATTTTTAGAGCCAAAGTCACCTAGGGGTGTACATTAGCTACTGATCTAAGACTTGAATGATTGAAAGTGTCACAGCCTTGGACTTCTTTCTTAAAAGCATTCATGACACTTGTAGCACTGCGATAATTTTTGTTCTGGTATGCTGATGTTAAATAATGTGCAGCCATATGACAGGGAAAATAGTTACTTGCTTGGTGGGTTTTCTGTAAAAGCAAGAGAACAGGTTGTTTGTTCAAGTGGTTTTATTGTGGGGTTCCTTTTCTGACCTGGGGAAGACAGCCACCATGCAGAAGTAGACCCTATCAAAATTAGGAAGTAACTATACGAAAAAAAAAAATTATATTTAAAATACTGTTTGAAGACTGATCTTCTTCCTTCTTATGTTACTTCTTATTTTCAATTCAAGTTTAGACTAAAACTTGGATTGTGGATAGTCTGCAGGAGGCCTTCATGAATCTCTTGAACCCATGCTTTCCTTGCACGGTTCGTATGATCAGTTAAAAACAACACAAAACCCAAACCACAAGTAGATGTTGGAAACTGTGTGATTGTAAACCGAAACAGAAACTACTGATGTAAGACATTTCACAGTGGTGCTCCAGTTATATCAAACTGGGGTGTGGACAGTGAAAGAGAGAAAATATGCACTCAGCTTATAAAACTCAGTCTGTTTCGCTGTATGCAATTTTTTTTCATCAAATTGGTGTTAGGTTTAAGATCCAGGTTTTATGTCATAATTTAAATGTTACTGGAAGCTACATTTCTTTGAATGCACTTCTGTTTTGTGGTAAAATAAACGTGATAATTGCATGAATTACATTGAAGATCATTTAGAGGGATGTTAACGAAGCTTCCTGCTGTAGATTTTATGTGTGTTTTACCTGCAGGCAGTTTTAAGGAGCTGTCTGTCTTGTGTGTCAGGGACAAATGATATCTAAAGTCACTATAAAAAAATGTATGTATTCATTTTGGTTTTTCTTCTGATCATAAATAATTGAGCATTTCTTTGTTGGGATGCAGCCTGATACGCTCCCATGCCTGCCTTTGTGGAGGGGTTGAAGATACTCAGTTGTGTGATTTCCCAGTGGAGTTGCAGATTAAGTCTGAGCTTTAAAATAGGAAAAATATATATCCTATCATCTGGAACTTCACCTAATGGATAATGTACACATGCTGATACATATTAGCATGTATATACAGTATAGTTCTTGGAAGATTTAAGTCACAGGGAAAAATAGTCTTTATCTCAGCAGAGCAGTGTAATTACACAGTTTTTAGGTTAGATTGTCAGGAATTCCAAGCAGACGGGATATTTTGAACTCCAGAATTAGTACTGTAGCAGAGAAAATGAGCAAGATAGATAATGGATAAAATATATATAGAGATAACAAATTATAAATTATTTGAGTGAAATTTTACTTGGATGTTTCCACATTTAAGTTTTCAGCAAACGTACATACCAGACAGTAAACCCCAAGCTGGTCATACACAGCCTGCAGTGACTTTGTTGTGTACTTTTCCCGTATGTAAAGTCCTTCCTTTCAGACGAGATGGGCCCTCAGTGATTTGTTCAGTCATCCTGCAGCTGCACACCTGAGGCTTCGGCAGTGGTCCCCTGCAGCGGCGGGTCTCCGGCCTTTCCTTCCAGCTCCGTCTGCAGCAGCTTTGCTGGCGTGCGGGGGAGATGGCAGCCGGCTGCGTGCAGGTGCGGCGGGGGGAGCCGAGGAGGAGGAGGAGAGGGCAGCCGGCCTCAGGCTTTCTGCTTGGGTACTGTCAAGGGTCGGGCATTTCCAGCACGCCGCTGGTGCTGCGGCTGGGCTGCAGCGGCTTCCAAAAGGTCTTTGTGCAGGTCCTGCTCGTGGGGCAGAGGGCAGCTGCGCTCCAGAGTTAGGTCCTACTGCTAGGTGAGCTGTTTGTTAGCCTTTGTGGCTTGCCAGGTCTACTACTGGCTACCAAGGAGGGGTTGCAAAGACCAGTTTGGAAAGCTTTGAGCTAAAATGTTATAAACCCATCCTTAATAGAGTGCAGAGTGACTTCCATACCAAAGGTAGTGTCTTCTATCCGCTTGTACTCACTTGAGCTTTCTTAGCCCATTTCTGATGTTTATACTTGGGTATAAACAGTGATGGTGTGCGATCTTGATTTCCTCCTCCTCCCCCCAGCAATTTCTCAGTCAGTCCGAAACAGCTGCACTCCCATGGAGTCTTTATCAATGTGTCTTGAAACAATTCACAGACCAATTAAGCATCCGAACACCACTGTGAAATAGGTAAATATTAGTTTTCCATGTCTGTAACGTGGCATAATAACAACTTTAATGAGATTTACCTGCACAGCTCTGTACTACTAATAAAGCAGAGTCTCTGGTCCTGCCAGTTCTACTCCTTTATCTCAGTGGGATAACTCATTAGTAACAGGAGAAAAGCTCAGAAACCAGGAGAAGAGTAAGTAGAATCTAAATTACTGAAGCTGTTAAGTCTTAGAACTTTTGGCAGTGCTTTTAAGAGACAGAGCAGTTAGAAAGTCGCAGAGCAGAGAAGGTGGAGAGCTCTGGCTATCAGTAATCTCATGAATTCATTTGTAGAGCAGAGAACAGACATGGGAATTTACTACAAGCCTTTCAAATGCTTTTATTGTTCTATACCAATATCTGTCCTACAAAAGAACGATGCATAATACAACTTGCAACCACCCCCAGGGAATTGGTCCAGATTTGCGAGGTTCTTTCTGCAGAACGTCACTTGGTGCACTGTCAGGAGGTGAGTAATGTACACCATCAGACCTCCGAATCTTCAAACTCTGTAGGGGAACACAGCAATAACCTTATAGGGTAGTTGCTTCTCTCTTTCCTGGCCTCTTTCCACTGACAGCATTATGTCCAGCCACTGCCTCTATAATATTCTGCTCTCAAATGTGTGCATGTCTGCGGTGGTTGGATAGGTAGATTCAGAAATATGCAAACCAGTTTCTTAATGTTTCTAGATACTTCTGTCAATAGTTTCTTTAATTAAAAGGGCAAGGAGTCTGAAGAGAAGTAGAACCATCTGTTTCTGAACCTTCAGCTCTCAGCAGCTTTCTTAGAGTGCACAGAATGAACCAGAGGGAGGCTTAAAAATTCATGTAGGAGAATCATCTGTGCTCTGTCACTGTTGTTCTGGTGGTTTTGTTCCTCTTTAAGTGCTGTACGTATTTACTAAGTGAATACTACTGGTTTTGTGTTTTGATTTTAACCACAGTACAACAGTCTTCCCAGATGCTATTGCAGAACAGTTTGGTTCTTCACAGTGGTTAAGATACTGAACAGTACTTGCTAAGGTGAATACTGGCATCAGCGACTTGAGCGTGCCCTTCTGTGGTGAAATTATTCCATGTCTTCCTTAAATGATCCTGTCACCTTGCTGTCCCCCAAGAAAAAACACACCTAGATCTAGGCCCTTTCTAAGAAGTAGAAATAAACCTCCCAGTGTACTTTGTGTGTTAAGTAATTCGTAACAGTGAACGGTTCATAGCTTAGAGCATGTCAAAAGAAACAGTGTGCTTTTCAATAATAAAGGGACATTGGCTTGCATTAAGTAAGTAATTTTAAGAAGTTGTATAATGGAAAATTAACAACCGTCATGTCCTTCATAGGGACTGAATATTCCTGTGATATGGGGCAGTACAACAAATAACAACCAACCATCATGACGTTTTTAAGTTGCTAAGATTTGTTAGCTTGCTAATAGCTTGCTAGTAGCTGCTAGTACCGCTTGCAAAAGCAGTGGGAGTTTCTTCTACTTAAAAGTGAAAAAGAAACAAACCCTCTTGTGCTGTGTATTTCTTGATGAACTTTAGTGAAGGAATTTAATCATGTTCTTTGCAGTAACTGATCGATTGAAATGAAATGCTTCAATTCTGTGTTTAGTCGTCCTTTTAAAAAGCAATATTTCTACGTATCTTTGTTCAGTGATATTAGTCCTTGGTCTTTAAGAGGTACTCCTTCTTACATACGACCCCCTTTTTGATTTCGCCTTTGATATGTTGAATGCCTTTGATACTCAACTTTAGTTGACTGGAATTCTGCAAGTTAAGGGAGACCAGAGTATGAAAGATACGTACTAAGTGTGGTTCAGATACGAGTTTTCCCCATTCTTTTATTTTTGTGGCTTTAAAAAATTATTTATTGCATATCCAGTATTCAGAGGTGTATTTCATGAGGATATTAAGGTGATACGTGGTGGGGTTTTTTTGAGGCAAGATTCAGTGGCCGTTGCGGTGGGTGAAGCACAGACATCACATTTTTTTTTAATGATTTACAGCTGTGTGTTAAAAATAGAGCACATTCTTCTTTTCCTTAGAAATGCTTTTATCATTTGAATTGGTGTGCCACCACTTGACATCTTGACAGCTGCTGGTCCTACCCTTTGAAAGTGCTGAACTGCTGGCTGCTGTCAGAGGACGTGGAAGGGTGTTTACCATGTGCCTTCTCGTTTGAAATGCAGACTCCGTAATCCACCTCGAGTATTTTGCTCCAAACTGCTCTTCTGGGCTTGAAGCAGAATAATTGAAAGCTCTCAGTAAGTCAGTATATTAGCTGCTTAGGATCTTCTACCTTGTAAGCCTGTATTGAGGTTTGACACAGAATCTGTGAATACTCCTCCATCGTGTCAGGAAAGTGTGTGCTGGAGGAGCAGTACAGCTCTTCTGCTCCTGTTGCTGCAGGAGTTTAAGGCGTGCACAGGTCTAGCATTTGGGAAGATGGCTGACTAAGTTTTAACAAGTGTTAGTGATTTCACTGGGTGAAAAGCTAATGGAACATATGCCTGGAAATAAAGATTTTCTTTGAAGACACTTGAAACCTTTTAGCCAAAGTTTATTTTCACATAATGATTTATAGACGTCATTAAACAAGCTACCTGGCAACTTACAGACTAATTTTGAGCTCAGTTTGATTCTGTTCTAGGGAAATTGTTCTGCGCTCCTCACCATGGTATGCAAGTCCTGTCTTGTGAAATACAATTTGTTCTTCTACCCTGATTTTTATGCACAGAGATACGTTTTAATTTGTTATGATGTATTATTTTTAATGAAAGGTGAATGTACATTAGGCTCTATTACAAAAAATAGGTTAAGGACAAATAGCTCATAATTGGAAAGGAAAGTAGTGAAATCTGTGGTGCCTTCTGGGCTGTGAGGATTTTTGTGGCTTTGTACCTAGCCAAAGCTGTGATTCCTATGCAGATGAGTTTTCCCTGGTAGTAGCAAGTCTCTTTGTTCCTGAACAAGGAAATCTGTGGTTCTGTCAATTCTGGAGCTTTTAGGTGGTCTTAATTATCCTGTGCTATGGCAACTGAGTGTGTGTACCATACAGAACAAGATTTTGAACTTGACTGGATATTCTGTAACACCTGCAGGCTGGTTCAAATTACAGTTTTTGTAGGGTTGAATAATAGACCTCTACCCCTAACTTTTTATGTCTAAGACCCAGATCTGTTACTGGTACCAATGGTGGGCTCAGTACATTACTTGAGACAAACCAAATAAAATGGGATAAACCACGAAATGGCACATTGGGAAGAATGGTAGTTTTCCAGCAGAAAAGCCAAGTGTGATCTTCTGTTTATGGTCCTGGCTCCCTGTTGTACGGAGGCTACAGACCGTGCTGGAGAAGAGCTCACGGGTATCGCACAGCGGATCTGCACCGTCTCGTTGAGGGGTAACAAAGCCTTGCCTCCAGGTGAGGGCCGTTTCAGATGGTTAAAACAACCAACAGCTGGGTTTAAACAGAAACACACAATAATTTCGCTGCAGTGTGTTAGTTGAGTTTTGCTGTTACGGCATGCTGGCCCGCGATTTCCTTGGCAGTTCTGCACAAGAGGCTTTTTTGGGGACGAGGCGTCTGTGAGAACACCCCATACAGATATCCCTCTGGTTATGCTCCGCTGACTTCCTTATGCTGTTGTCCGAATTCAGCCAAATAAGAAAGATAGGAGAGGTGTTGGAGGGTCTTAGGACAGAGACCCTGAAGCGCCCTAAATAAGGAAAAATCCTCGTGTCGCAGGCTTTGCAGAGCAGGGTGCCAGCGCGCATTCCCCAGCAGCGTGATACTGGGAAGGCTGTGCTGAAGCTTTGTCTGCCTGGGAGTCGGAGCCGTTAGCCGCAGCCGATGGGAAACGAGCCTGGACCGATTCTGGTGCAGATGTCGCTACTTATTTGTTTGTCGTTATTCCGTATTTATACACAGCACGTTTAGTTAGGATTCGGAAACAGCTTGATATTTTTGTTTTCTAATTTGCTATTTTGCCTACTAGAAAGAGTCTACATCAGCATTTTGGACCTCATTCAGGTCATGCTGTAAATAGATGCAGCTTCCTTTCAATCAGTGACATTGTGAATACTTATATCAGGGTTAAATGTGTCTATTTTTAGCTCTGCTGTCTTACCTAGGCAATTCTGTTTGTTTTCATAAGATTTTTATTTACTCCTGTTAAAAGGGTATTTGAGTCAGATACTAATAAAATTCCAGTTAGAATTAGATAAGTAGTCTCCTCCAAGGTTTGTTTTATTATGAAGTTCCTCATTAATTTTTTTTTTTTATTATTACTCCACGCTCTCAGTTAATTGACATTCTTGTGAAGATCAGGATGCAGCCTCGTGAATGCAGAAGTGACCTTTAGACGGCAGGAGAAGGCAGAAGGCCAGCGCTCGCCCCTCTGGCTGGCTGGCAGCGTGGCTCTGGCGAGCGTTGGCAGAGCCGTCCTGGCCGAGTGCGGCTCACCGCCTGCCGAACCCGCTGGTGGGGCAATGCATCCTGCTTTAGTAACACTAGTAGCAGGGCAGGAAGATTGCAAGTAACTAACTGTAAAATGAGAAGGCAGCTTTAATCCCTGCAAGTGGAAAGGGCAGCACTTCTTTGTTAAAAGTGTAAGAGAAGGGTTCTACAGTGCAGGTTTTGTTTCTTTTTTAAAAAAGGCTCTGCTAGCAGACAGGTGGCTTTTAAATATGCTGCGTCTGGGCAAAGCAGTGCCCGCTTCAGTAGCGTGCTGCAGTCCTGTTTTGGGGGGGCTTCAGGTGGAGCCTTGCTTGTGCCAGAGTGGGTACAGCCCATGGGCATCGGTCTCGCTGCAGAGCCGAGGGCGGCTGCTAAGAAGCGCTGGGCTTGCATCAAACCAAGGGAACTGCAGACGTGTGAATTCAGAATTTCATAGATGGAGTGTGTTAAATGGATGAGCGTGCCGGCTGGGATAGTCTGGGAAGAGCTGCGGGCTCGGGGGGGACAGGCACCTAGTCGTAGGTACCTGCTGGCCATTCGGCGGGAGAAGGGTGGCATGGGCAGCATGGAAACCTTGCGTGGAAGTGAGAAGTGGCGCGGAAGTCTTGCTTTGGAGTAATAAAATAGTATAATCCATAATCAGCTTGAAACATGGTGTCAGTGGCCAGGCCGGGTTTGGCAGAAGTGTGTAGGCTGGTCACCAGCTGCGTTTCTGTTCTCTGCCTGAGCCTGCCCGTAAGAAGTACTGAATTCAGGAAAGAAAAAGCAGGCTTTATTAATTCAGGGGTGGGGTGGGGGACTGCCATTGACTTAAGAGTCAGGATTTCATGCAAAATTTCTGAAATAATGTTAGAAAAATGTAATTATTTGAAATAAATATTGAAGCAAAAATTATGTTCTTTTAAAGAAGAGATGGGTTAGCTTAATTCCCCTCCTTGTCCCCTCCAAGCCTGTGAAATGGACCTTGTCCGGTTGGGGATGAACGCTGGGAATGGCCAAATTACTCGAGCAGGCACAGTCTTTCTCGCCCGAGTCCCCTGGTACTCGGCTGCCCTAGACATATCGCCATCCGTACCTCGTCGTGAGTATCCAGTTAAGACTGAGCTGCAAACCTCAAGGGTCTTCTTCATCCCTCCTTGAAAGACATTTTGTCTTGGTAATTAGAGTTAGTGCAATTAATGGCATTTGGCAAAATTAGCTGTACAGGATTGTCCATAAAAAGATAATGGGAAAAAATTACTGTCCAGAGACTGGGAAGGAAGAGGCTTGGAGCTAGGTGCTGTCTTGCACTCACATACATGTATCGTTGACACCATCTGTCACTTTGCTGTTACCAGAAAAAGCTTTTAAAAATATTTTTCTCTTCCCTTAACAACTAGTGATCTGGTTGTTGCAGAAATTACATAGTATAGAAGAAGAAATCTTTAAAGCAAAAGCTGTCAGCATCTTTATTTCATAAATAATTGCTGGTTCCTTTTATCTGTTACTTAACGCTATCATTTTTCTAATTCCTGCTTTCTGTCCTTGGTCGTATTTTTCGGTGTGTAGTTAACTGTGCTTATTGTGCTTTTCGTCAGTTCTCTTTGAACTTCTTGAGACTACTGTCACTTATTCAATGCTGCGTCTGTCAATTAGTTTTGCTATTACCTGAGAGCTACAGTTTCTGGCTAATAATTTTTCACTCAATCTAAGAACATCAGTAAAAGAGGAGATTTCCTTTATGCTGCAGGGGAAATGCAGAATCCATTGATACAATGGGAGGTTGAAACAGAAATGCTTCCAGTATGGAGAACATTAAACCCTAATTGGATTTGTTTGAATTCAGGACAGTGGAAAGATTTCAAGTGGGCTGATACCTGGAGACGTGGATTTGCACGGTCAGGCAAGCTGCAAATGCAAGATGAGGGAGGGGTAGTATGTTTGCATTTGCAGTCGTGCTGCAAAAGAGCTAATGGTTTAAGGCCAATCATTCAAAAAAAAGATAAAAATCAGGGAATAGGACTTCTTAAATGAAGGGTTTACCCACAAAATCTTTCAAATTTTTCTTGATACTTAGGAGTTTTAGATCCTTTCGAGCAATACTCTTGACTGGGTAGTGGAGCTTCTGATTCTGTTTTCCTCCATTGTAAATCTTTAGTGAAGTAATTTCAAGTCACTAAAACCCGCTCTCATCGCTTGGCAATCTGTTTTTGTTTCTTGGCTTCCCCAAAGATTTTTCCTTAACATCGCTGTCCTCCAGGCTCTGCCAGAGTCTCTTACAGTCCCCAGATCCTTCTTCACTCCTTGTCCCTAACCCATCGGGCTCTGATTGATCATCCCTGGAAATAAAGCTTTCCTGCAGGCCTTCCCTCTCCTGGCACGGTGGCAGCGGTTCGCCTCTCCCAGCCGTTTGCCAGCGCAGCCGTGGGACACAGCCGCTCCTCGGCCAGCCGACGTGGAACCCGCGCAGAGGAGCGGCTCTCTGTCCAGGCGGGGCGAGGAGGGATGCATTTTGCTGCCTGGCTGACATAACTGTCCTTTTGGCAGAGAAGATGCCTGACTTGGCACCCTTTCCCCCTGTTTTCATGAGACAAGTGAGAAAAAACCCCCCTCTCGCTAATCGCGAGATTATCAATTAATTAAAAAGAACTCCATCACTCGGCTTACCCTTCCCCAGATACAGCCTGCTGAAGAAAAAGGTTGTGCTGACACCCACAAATTTTTCTCTGCTGTCTGTGCTGCTAATTTTAAGAGCAGCACTCCGGGTTGCCGAATGCTAGCCAAGCATTAGGACGTACTTAAAAACTCGGAGAATCTGGTTCTTGTCCCTCTCATGTAAAATGTCATAGTCAGGAGGAAGCTCGCCTCCCCGGCGCGGGGAGAGGGCTGCGGCACACCTGGAGCCCTTCGCCGGAGGTGCTGGCCCAGCTCCCGCGCGGGACGAGCAATTGCGTTATTCATCGCCGCCGCAGAAGCAGTAATGAATTCTGCAGCTGGCTCTTCACTTCCAGTTCTAGAGTATTTTTCCAGTGCTGAAGCCACCAGAGAGTATTTCAGGGACCGGTGCAGGCACTGTCCCATAGTGGTTAGAAACGTATTCCTGAAGGTATTCGGAATACATAGGTGCAGGTTGTAAGGCATGGATCTGTACTAACAGTCACACGGAAAACTTGTAGGATGAAATAGCCCAGTGCTTATTTGCAGAGCAGTGCGCGTGTCTAGCGTTCTAAACCGTTGCTTGGAAAGCATATGGTACGTAATCCTTCTTATGGTTTGGTTAGAGCATATCTTTTATAAAATAATACTAGAACCCTTTCTGTCAAGGGAAGTTGGTCCATGTGAAATCCTGGGGGTTTTGATGACTACATAAGCTGCATGTATGTATGCAGTATATCTTAATATATGTACATAAATGCTCCCAGTCCATAGGTTCTTCAAAGGGAGGTGGAAATACCTATTCTTATTTCAACTTAACTGGCATCAAACAGCATTTCTTAACAGGGAATGTTTTTTTTTT
>VYZV01022586.1:127922-176321 GCA_013401275.1 Pandion haliaetus
AAAGAGAGACAGAAAGAAAAAAGCATTCTTAATTGCAGATTGCTTTTAAGGAATAGAAAACTTGGGGTTGGTTTCTTTGTTTGCTTTCAAAAAAAGCACATTTGTTTATAAAATATTTCAAGAATGATTCTTTTTGTTGAGAATAATTGGAAAGTTTGGAGAATCTCATAAGAGACTCTCTTAATTAGATTTCTGTCCTTATTTAGCAAACAAACCCCAGTTTGTATAATCTTTGAAATATCATCCTAATCAGCTAAATGAGTCAAGCAAAGTATAGGAGTTGTCTGGTTATAATCCTATTTCTGGTATTTTGATTGTGCAAATAAATCCAGGGCACCCCAGGAAAACAAGCTTTTCCAACAGGAAGTTTAACTTGGAATCCAGATACAGCTAGGGGGGTTACCAAGAAGCTGGTAAGTGTTTTCAGTATACATAAATTAAAGCTTTTGTTTGCCTGATTAGCATTGCTTTGTCCGCTGGGACTAACGGTTTTGCTTCTGAGTAGTTGGTGGTTTTTTTTTCCTTATTTAGGTCTTTGATAAAAAGTAGATGATAGTGAGTTGAAAGGACATGATGTTCATAACTGACAGTTCAATGCTCTCCTGTACACACTACAAAGAAATTACTACGTGGCACATGAAGTGGGTTTTGCATCTTTTTTAAAGATAGTATACTCTGGAAAACATGAGATGTCGTAGGTGGTTGTATTATTTCTTAGTTGAGCGCACAGTGATGTGCTACTTTTTTTGGTTTTTTTGCTGTAAGTTCAAATTACAGCTACGTTTTAATTAAAATAAAAGGCCTTTTATATATGTGTGTGTGTGTGTGTATATATATATATATATATATATATAAATTTTTTTTTTAGTTGAAAAGGGGTGTTTTATATCTTGATGTGCTGCCCTGTTGGGAGAGGAGTTGAGCAGGGGAGCGGGATGGAGCGGTACCCAGCCCGCGCCAGCCCTCGGGTTAGCTGCTCTGCCTTCTCTTGCTTGCTTTGTTATTTTGGTGTACACTTTTGTGGTCTTACCTCCAGAAGTTGGGTGTGATTTCAGTAAGTATGCAGTAATTCTAAATAAGGAAAGGTGTTGCCTGATGCAATGAACTGAAATCACATTCATTTACTGCTCTAAGGGGCTTGCAGATAACCCAGACAATCAGCTGGGACAACAGATACCCATGTAAAGTAAAAGGGTGGCAGGTACCAGCTCAGGTGGATTTAAAGACAGTACTTCCATGAGATGAAGCTTGTAACGGTGTGTTAAAATGCTTATAATGGAAAATACTCCTCAGCAGGCTGCAGAGGTCATGCTTTAAATTACTTGTAAAGGAACTATAAAGATCCTGATATAATTTACTGTGCTATAAAACCTATTGGAGGTAACGTTAACCTGTATATCTAAAACTGGAATGCAGAAGAGGTTGCTTTTTATCAATAAGAAGTAGGTAAATCTTTTTCAAAAAAGCAAAACATGTGAATAGTATCTAGTTTTTACTCTGAAAAACAAAATCTGATCCATGAAGAGGAATGGGATATTTCAGTGCATTATGTAAACTTCTCATAAAATTCTCAGCAGGTAGAAATTGGAATATGCTTAATATACCTATGGGAGGTGAGTGAGGTTTATGATCCTTTTCTGTTCAGAATGCTGTAGAGCTGCTTGGTAATCAGTATTGCTAAGCCTTGGCAATTAGGGATACTTACACAGGTATGTGCAATCCATGATATTACCCGAGTGGTTTTGTATCCCTTTTTATCACAGTAATGATACATTTTTTTTTCTGATTTTTATTTTCAGGATTTTTGCTTTTTAAAGACTATTGCATGAATGAGATTGATGAAGCTGTCCCTCAACTGAAGTTTTATGAAGAGGTAAGCGGCCTTTGATGGAGTTTTGGGACGGTGCGGGGGAGTGAGGCTGAGGAAGGCTGTTCCTCTGGCCCTCAGGCAGGGGATGCTGAGAGGGAAAGAGGTCTGCAAGGGTGCATGTTGTTCTGAGTCATTGCAACTTCGTAGTGGAATGGTTGGTTCATAAGAGACAGTATTTTATATAGTAACGATTGCATCTCAAAGGGACAATACTATCATTTTAAACAAGTTCAAGAGACTTTTAAAAATAGCAATGTAACTCTTTAATCAAGTTGGTAATTTGGTGCAGTGCTCTCACAGCGTATTTTATGGGAGTAGCATAGGTGATTTTTTTTGCCCTCTCACTGGGCAAGTACTTAAGATTTAGAAAATGGAATATTTGCAGGAAAAATCTGCTTAGCTCAACTTCTAAACAGTGCTTTTATGTGCATATACTAAAACTGTGTCTTTTTATTAAACATAAGCTAACAAAGTATTTTAAAAGCTACTGTTACAGTTTTTGTCCTTCAAGAATTAAGTATGTTTAGTTTTAAGTCATAATGTGTTGAAAACAAAACAGTGGCAGAAAGCTACCTGGGCAGCCACTTAACCAAGTGTTCATTCACTGCATTCGTATGGAAAATATTGAGCGAATGATGGAAAGGGGCAGAATACTAACAGAGATGAAAATATATTTAGGTTTATTAATGTTCTCTATCACAAGGCACACTCTTTGACTATGGTTCATTTGAAATATTCATAAGAAATGAGTTGAAATTAGGTTCATCTCAGTGTCTACTTGTTAAATACCTCTGATTCCTGAAGTTAAGCCAGGTATGTTCTTGAGAAATGGGATAAGCTTTTGATCTTCGCTTGTGAAGATGATGGTAGATCTTAGTTCTGCTACAAAATAGAGATGAAGTAACATTTGCCAGCTCTCAGTGGAATTACAACAGTGGATTCCTTCTTTTGAAAGACCTGAAAGGAAGACCAGTGCTTTATATTATTATAGCTGATGTGGGACATAGATTCGTATCTATTGCACAGAGTGAAGATTTTCCTTAAAGGCAGAAGGCCTAAAATAAGCAAATTTGTCTTACACTGTCGCAAAAAGCAAAAGCAGAAAATCGAGCATGGCTCCCCGACGCAGTTTGCTTGTTTGTCCCAGGCATGGCTGGCGGCTGGGGCTGTGGGACTCACAGCCAGCTCTGGCTCGGCTCCGTGTCACCCGCTGGAGAAAGCAGCATCTCTGGTCCTCTGCATCCCTCGCCTCGCTCCCTGAAGCTTTCCCCGTGTCCTCCGTGCTTCGGTGAGATGCCCAAACACTGCACCTTCAGTCCTGGGCACCTCCTGCTGTGTTCACCCACCCAGACGGAGAACGATGCCCTGTTTGTAGCTGATTTTGAGCAGCTGCCTGGGCTTGTAGAAAAGGAGGTGCAACTGAGGTTGCCGGTCTTTGCATCGCACTCTCAAATGCCTCGTGCCTTTCTCTAACATCCTTTCACCTGTAGAAAAGACAGCAGAGTACAGCTGTCCGTGGCACTGCCTGAGGGATGTAAGGACAGCCGAGGCTGGTGCTGGCCTCAGGGATTTCTTGGGAGTCGCTGTGGCAGGGTTGCCGAAAAGCCGTGTCAAGTGCTGCCGCTGGGTAAGAGGATCCTCCGGAGAGGGGTGCAAGAGGTGGCTTTAGATCGATAAGGTCAGTTGTACTCCATTGTCACGAGATAATCAACAAAGAAACTCATGGACATCGTGCCCAAGGCAGGCATGCATCCGGAAGGATGAATATTTCAGAAGAGAGTGGGTGGAGCGTGCCGTGTCCTTCCACAGCCCTCCTTTGTCAGCGCTTCTGCAAGGACCGCTCAGGAAACTCGATGAGTCTTATTGCTCCATTCATTCCTCGTTCTATTTGTGACACTCTAAATATAAAACTGTAGTTAATCCTATCAGAGGTGCTGGCTTCAGTTAAAACACGTGCACGTGCTTTTAAAATGCAGCCTGTATTGCTCAGTATTAATTAGGAACGCAGCCTGGGATAACCTTTTGTCTGGGTTACTCTTAAGCTGCTGATTTAAAGTTTTTCTTGCTAGTGGGCTAACAGCACAAAATAGGCAAAGCTGGTTATCAGTTTGGAGATAAATCCTTAGCCATATACAGTTCCCCCACTGAAATGAGATACTCACTGTCAATAAAGAAGAGTCTTTTTCTATCGTTTCCATCTTTTTATATACTGAAGATACCACTGTCATAAGTAATCAAAAAGGCATGCTGTAACAGATTGTTTAGGAAGATATTTTTAGCTGCCTCTTTATCTCTGAAACAATTTGAAATTGTATTTTTAGGTTATTAGCAAAGTGTTGCCTAAAAAGAATTCAAATGCTTTGTCATGTACTTTTTGAAAAATCCCATTAAAGGTATTTAAGGAGAGGTTCTTTGTGTTTTCTTCTGTGACATAGCAGGTTCAGAAGCTTTTCTTTTTTTTATGTATTTGATTTACTTACTGCATTTATTACATGTAGAATAATTTGAGTACATTGCTACATTAACAGTCGCTTGATGTAGAAGGGATCCGTACTCCAGGGATTTCATATTACTGCAGCTTAAGTCACGATCAAGCATTTAACTGGATGAGTGATTCATCCAGATCGGTTTCAAAAAAAAAAAAAAAAAAAAGAAAAAGAACTTCTAGGTGCCTGAAAATTAATGCATTCTGATTTCAGTCTTTGAAAAGATACTTTGTCAGATGCTTTTCTTGAGGTGAGCTGAATTTTGCCAGGGAAGCATTGAAATACATGATGACATAGTCCGTTATCTCTGGGTCATGAGCAATACTGTGGAAACTGCTGCTAGCAGAGTCGGGCTACGTTTATAAATGGTGACACTCCTAGCTCTGCCTGTCGCTGTATTTTTTTGGCTTGGTACAGCAATATTCTATTTAATAAACGTGTATAATTAGCTTGTGAGTCTGCTAGGCATGCATGTTAAAAGTGATCATAGTAGGGTGTCTCAGCACATCACCTGTGTGATGAGAGGCGTCAGGCAGCGTGTTCGAGAGGGTGTTCTCCTGCCGGAGGGGGGAGCAGGCTGAGCCCCCCAGGACTATATCGCCAATGGGGACTTCTGTCACCTGCCGTCCTTTTCTCCAAACCTTTACAAACCAAAAGGGCTTTGGTTAAAAAGCCCACTGTAGAGGCAGGTGGCAGAGATGCTGACCGGGTGCAAGCGTGGCTGGGGGGGGCTGTTGCAAGGGACCCCTCGGCTCTGGGTGCAGAGTTAGGTGGTTTAAAAAAACAAAGGAGGTTGCGTTCAAGTAAGGCAATATGATATGCAACAGGCTTTCTCCTGTACTTCTAATTATTTTGCGGTATTGCATTAATTAAAAAATATTTCTTTGGCAAAGATGTTTTGAATCATTTTAATTATAAATTGGTACCAAGGGGGAAGTAGTCACAGATGGCAAATTGTGGTGGAACTGTTGCCTTATCAGTCAGCAAACAAGAGGACTACAGCTAGAAAAACACCAAGTTTAATTACGGTGTTCCACCTTCAAAGATGGATTGGTCTGGGTTTGTCACGTGGAGACCTGCTGAAGAGCTGGGAAGTACAGCTCATCCGCTAAAAGGAGTAGCCTCTGAATGAAGAAGAAAAAAAGTATATTGTGGAATAGAGGCAAAACACATGTTTTTAAACTCTTTACATTTAAAAGTCCTCAAGAATGTGCTTTCTGTTAGCCCCGGTGCTGCTCTTGCTGTGAAAGCGTGGCTGGCAGGAACAGCAGAGCCCTGCTTTTTGTCCCTGGGGTCCCAGGCAATGTGTTCTCCCTGCCTCAGGAGATGCTCCGGTACGTGGTTTGTGCAGGGTTTATTCTGTAGGCTGAAGGTACAGACAGCTCTGGTACGGCCTGTTCCTTCTCAAGCAGGCACTGAGTGAAATGCAGCTGGGTCTTACTCTGCTTTGGTTTTCTGGAGTCGGCGTAGGGGTCTGGAGCAAGTCTGCACACTGACATTTATTTGGATCCTGGGACCTCACAGGCTGATGCTGGAAACATCCAGCAAGTCAGAGCTGAGTCTTCTCCCTAAAGATCTTGTATGGGTATTTTACATTCTGTCGGTCCTGGAGGAACTCTTTCCCTAAATACACTCCAAAGGACCCTTGGACTTGGTGAGGTTTTCTTTTCTGGAACTGATTTTCTGGTTTTGTTCTGTAAATAAACCGTATGGGATTGCTGTTCCTTCACCTGGAACACACTGACCTCCTACATCACACCTGAAGAAACCTGATATATTTTGTGAAACCATCTCTCTAGCCACCTTTAGGATTCAAATTCAACACGTAGCTGAACTGTGTGAACGTTTTGAAATGTGCTTTACATTCTTGCTTGGACATCTACACTTAACGTGCTGTAATCGCCCTGGAGCAGGAGGCTCGGGCGCTGTGCTGGCCGCCGAGGGCTGGCATGCGGCGATGCTCGTGCTGCCTGTATAATACTACAACTCTTCTGCTAGCCCCGGGAGCTTGGAAAAGGGCGCGTGTCGGTGTGCTGTGGATAGGCCAGAGCATCGAGTGAAATAATCTGAGAAGAGGTCAACGCTCTTGAGTGTTAGAGGAGTGAGGTCAGTGCTCTCCATCTGTGAGCCGAGCAGAGGGGACGAAAACCTTCAGAAACGTCACTGTGCACGTTTGCTCGTCTCGCTCTCCTTGCATGGTCCGGTCCTCTCACGCAGTTAGCTTCTGCCTGCCCCTGCACGGGTTCATGCTCTGGCAAATGGTAGCTGGAAAACACGCTGCTTCAGCTCAGTCCTTTTCAGACTTTAGAAAACAAAGCTTTGTAGCAATTTTAAGGAAATGGGTTTCCCTGCATAAAAATTCTAAGACAGGAGGGAAGTCTTAAGGTCAGCTGTAACTGTGGTATTGCAGGTGGTTTTTCTTTAAGTCTTTAATAAAGTAAAACTTCAGCCAAAGTCTTGTTTTTACCAAGTGAGTGAAAAATCATTAGAAATGTGCTCATCCAATGGATCCTTCTCTCTTGTATTGCAGATAAAAGAATACGAGAAACTAGATTCTGAGGATGAGCGTCTGACCCGAAGTCGGCAGATTTATGACACGTACATAATGAAGGAGCTCCTGTCCTGTTCACATGTGTGTATCATCCGAATTCCACGCCAGTCTTTGCCTTACTTGAGTAGCTTGACAGCAGTGATAATTCAAAATAACTGCTATTACCAGTTAAGACTGTTGCTTGAAGGAATTGTTATACAAATACTTGTAGTGCTGTGGTTATCCGTTTGAACTCCACGGGACTGGGTTCGGCTGAACTCGGCATGCTTTTTTTTTTTTTATTTTTTAGTTTTTCCAGTAACGAGGTGTAAGGATTGGTCGTGTGTGCCGATTTGTTTTAAACTTGGTGGTATGCAAAGGAAATATTTGGAGATTTATCTTTCTATATTTCCTTAAATCTTTATTTAAAGATATGATGAGTGCAGTCTGTGTGCATATATACATGCACACATACACCTACATCAACCAACCCCCCCAGCCCAGCAACAGCCCAAAAACTCAAAGAAATGCGAGCTGCCGGGGGCTCTGTGGGACGATTTGGCTGTTGAACTTTGGTGTCTCTGAAAGCTCAGAGTAAAGATTGAGAATTTGTCTACAACTGATCACACAAGGATTTTTTTACTATTATTATTATTATTTGGTTGGTTGTAAAGCAATCTTTCACACCATACTAGAGATGATACACTTTTTAGCTGCAGTATGTTAAGTTAAAGCCCTGAAGTTTTGGCCCATTGATGTCTATTTAACAGTTTCGTTTGCTCTTATTCTAAAGAAGAATTTGCAGTGTGTCTTACCCTAGTGGTATGGTTCTTGGGAGGAAGGGTTGAAGCAATTTTTTGTTAAGCATGCATTATTGGCTCTGTAGTGGTAAAAAGTCCATGTCTACTTCTCTGGAGATGTCCCTGTATGTGGGATTTTTCATGAATTTGTTAAAGGAGCATCATCTAGCTCTTTTATCTTCACCTTTCTCCTCCTCACCTTCCCCGCTCCTGCCTTCCCACTTTAGAATAATTGTTTCACTGTGTCATTCTGCATGTTTCACAGTAATACACTTTAGGGGAAGCCATGTTGCATTCATTCTGAGGTATGTGTATTTTTCATATGGTTAAAAGAACAACAGTGCTGTAGACCTTAAATGAAACATCTTACATTTCTAACTGTTTGAAATCTTTTTCTTTTTTTTTTTAAAAGCCTTTCTCAAAGCAAGCTGTAGATCATGTACAAACACATTTAGCCAAGAAACAAGTGCCAGCCAGCCTTTTTCAGGTGAGGTTAAGACAGTCTGAATGTTCAAGTTTTCTTCACTTATTTGACAGTAAGTGACTTTGTACACACTATTTAAGGAGACAGAATAAAACGGTACTGGTACATATTGTTCACTGTAATAGTGATACTAGAATGCTCTCCTAAGTCAAATAACAATTACAAATTAGTATTCTTATTTAAAATATTTTAAAGCGCATTTATGAAAGCAAACTATACCGTGGTATATGAACAGAACAGTTTTTAAATTTATGTAATTTTAAGCCATGAAATGATACAGAGTAAATCACTGTGCATCAGGAAGATACACATCCTGTCAGGATGAACCAGACTGCATAGTGGAGAAATTGCCTTAGTGTTTCAGTAATGTGAAATCTTTGAAAACATTTTTCCTTTTTCTTTAATTTTAATATATATTAATTCCTAATTGTTGATGGTGTGGAATTAAGCATTTGTACCATCTGACATGTTTTTGTGTCTCTCCACAAGACAAAATCCAATTAAAAGTTACCTATCCAAACAGGAGTTTCTGCACCGTTAAAATTGTGGTGCTTTTTTAAAACTTTCTAAAATTCTCAATTATTAAAAGAAAGTATAGGATTTGTGTATCTTCCATTTGAATATAAAAATAAGTGGTATCCTGGCTCATTTGCACAATTGTACGTCCTTTGTGTTGTTATTTACTTTAGAAAATAAAGTAATGAGAAATGAAATATTTCTTGTATTGTTACAGCTCTAATATGCATTGATACAAGACAAGAAATTCAGAGATATGCTAACTTTTATAGCTAGGTGTATTAAACCAGTCTGGTTTTGCACATAATGAACCTCATCAATCATGGGAGTGTTTGTATGCTTAAATTTCTTTCATGTAAATCTTAGGTATTTTTATATATTGCAAAAATGTGAAGATTGTCCCTGCTTGATTTTTTCTTACTGCTCAGTGAACTGTTTTTAATGTTGCAATTAAGCGAACTGACAAACTGATAACCACATTGCTTGAGTTATATCTCACCACTGATTGGCTTGGGATTTGAGATCGCTGCGTGCCATCACACATCAAGAGAAAGTATTTCTCTAGAAAAAGTCACTGGTGAATCGGAGGTGCTGTTTTCTTACTAAGGGCAGAGAGGAGAGAAGCACCAAAAAGATAAAGCGTGGCAGCAGCTCTGGGGAGTACAGGCTCTGCAGGAGTGACCATTTATTCTGTTTAAATATATTTGAAAAAAGAACTGTACTGTGATTGTTTTGCCAAACTTGCTGTCCGTAGACAGGTGCTTTATGCAGGTCCATAGGCAGGTGCTTTTGTGTTTTGTACAGCCCCCCCCCCAAGGGAAACATTTAAGGTTTTCTAGGTCCTGAAAATACTTTATGTTTGACTTCAGGGCACCTGCTCAGATTCCAAAAGCTAAATGAAGCTTAAATGTTTCATTGAGCCTCCTTCAACAGTAAATGCTGTAATTAATAGGACGAACGTGAGTTTTATGTAGAGGGTAGTATTGCATAATCAGTTTATTGTATGCTTAAAGACTAATTGTGTTTCTTAACCCTTTTTAGCCATATATAGAAGAAATTTGTGATAGTCTCCGAGGGAAAATATTTCAAAAATTTATGGAAAGGTATGAACATGACATATTATCTGAACTTTCTACCTAATGTAACAGGAAGCCAGGTCTCTTAAATATTGCTGTAAAATAAGGCTGAAAATGTTTAGTAAGCTTCGTTTAATTAAAGTGTATTATCAACAAGCTTCTGCAAATGACTAGCTTTGCTGTATATCATGATTAATGTCAGCATGTATGAGTGGAAGAGTTGTAAAGGTGATGGATTTTTCTATTTCTCCGTGTAGCAGTGGTAGCCGTTTGCAGTTTGATCTTCAAAGTTTAAAAATGCAGAACTGTGTTCTTGTGGGATGCTCTCATGAGTAACCATCTCTTGTGACTGAAAGACCCGCTCATTCTGGTTTGTATCTGGACACCTTGCAATTAAGCAGAAAAGGTCTAGTAAAGAATACAAGGCATAGACCTATTCATAGCTACTTCAGCTGAGCAGCCCTTTTCACCTTAGTGGAGCTGCTCTTGCGTGCAGGGTCTGTAAAGTATGGCTCTCATCCAACGACAGCCAAAAATATACTGTGTAAAATGGAATGGTGGTGTTCTGCAGTCAAACTGAAATGCTTGTAAAAATGCCTCCATAGAACTATCATTTCTTACTGTGAAAATAAACACTTAATGAGAAACTATTTTTTTTGGCAACAGATTGTGCTATTATTGATGTTCTTCCTATTTTAAGATAAAATGAATTTAAAATGTTCCTTGGAGTATATGGAGGTTCATTAACATAAATCAGGCTGCCTCTGTCCTCTTATAATTATCTTTCTCTTTATGTAATTTAAATGCTTGTTAGTTCCAAACTTAGTTGTTTTTAAAAATGAAAAACCGTCTGAAAGAGAGATGTGAGGACATACTGAGCAGTTACATTTACAGGGATAAGGTTATCTGATATCTTTCTCTTATAAGGATGTAAAATATTAAGTGTGCACTGCCTAGTAGTTGTTTTTGTTGGTGGGGGTAAGATTACAGTTGTTTGAAAGGAAGGCTGTCATTTACTAAATATCACAACACGCCCTAGTGCAAACTTTATTTTAAATATCAGTCTTGACATTTCCTATAATACTTTACACAGCAGTCTCAGACAACTTTTAAACTTTTTTTCTACAGTGACAAGTTTACTAGATTTTGTCAATGGAAAAACGTAGAACTAAATATTCATGTAAGTACTTACAAGTGTATTTATCTTGTCAAAGGCTGATACAGGAAAGAAAATGTTCAGTTTTGAATGCTGCTTCTGAAAAGGCCTTATTAAAGAGTATGGTGAATGTTACTGGTCTGCTCTTCTATTCTTAGACATACGGTCCTAGCAGTTCCTTTCTGGATGTCTCTTCTGTCCGTCTTGAGTTAATAGCTTTTTGATTTTTGTAGTAGCTGAAAGAAACTGAACTGCCAGGTTTGTTTAACAGCCCCAGACACCGTCTGTCTCCTTTTTCCCACTACGGTTCTGACGTTGTCCCCAGCACCCCTTACCTCGGCCTCTGCTCTTGTCCCTCTGCACTGCTCTGCTACAACTTTGTCTGTAAAAATAGCCCTCCTCTCTGCCGACCGCATTATGAATGAGACTGTCAGTCTTTGGCAACAGCAGTCTCATTAGTCTTGTTTGTACTTCAGACGGTAGTGCTTGCAAGTACGTTGAAATACAAACAGTAAGGGGCTCCTTTTTCCAAAACAATAAATGCTATATGAATTAACAGTAGTTAAGTATCTTAACACATTAATAGATTATTTAGAAGTTTTTACAGTAATTTTTTCAATGCTGAAAATGAAGTCTGGTTTTGTTTTGTTTTTTTACATTTACAGCTGACCATGAATGATTTTAGTGTACATAGAATAATAGGAAGAGGGGGATTTGGTGAAGTGTATGGTTGCAGAAAAGCAGACACTGGAAAAATGTGAGTATATACACACTGTATTTTAGAGGTAACTGTAAACTCTGAACCAGTAAGGAAATCCTTCCAGTCATTTCTTACAAAATCACTACAAAGCAGCGTCACATTACTGTGTAGTTCTTTGTAATTAAATTTTATCCCAAGAGGTTCTGATTTCTTGATCATCTTTAAGCTTAGTTTGATATTTGATCCTGTTATGTGCCATGCAGCGGGGCTTCAGCCTAGCAGAGCTCTTAAGCACATCCTTCATTTAAATGGTCTTGTCAAAATTAATGGAAACTGCACATGTGTTTAAAATTAAGTATGTGCTTAAATGATTTCCTGGATCAGAGCCTGACAGTGCTGAGCAATGTTCTTGTGGAAACCGTGGTGATTGTGTGAGGTGTTACCTCTAGTCTGCTGAAGGTTGCTGTTCTCGCAACAAAGTGCATCACGTAGCTGGTGCTGACGTAGGTTTGGAGGATGACATGGGAATATGACCTCAGTGCTCTTCAATCTGTAGGGTTGTGCCTGGGCAGATTCTGAATACGGTATTCCAGATTTGTGTAACTGCATACCTTTCTGCCCTGGTGAGCGCGTTTCACTGGCAAAAGCAGTGATCCCTGCTTACGTTTGGAAGAATACAGTTCCAGTGTTGCACTTCAGTTGAACAGAGCTCTCGGTGGCAACTCCAAGGTCAACGCTGTGTGGTTTTTTCCTTTTTCTGGTCTTAACCATTCACACTCTTCTCCTGATCATCAGATTTCAATTTCTAGGCATAATTGTCCCATTATGTTCTGTTTTGAACATCTGGGCTTCGATTTAACAAATTGTTCTCAATATTCATTTATTTATTTACAACCCACCCCGCCCCTTTCATCTTGCTTTTCTCCTAACAATTTTAGTCCAGGGACCATCCTTAAACATTTCTCTTCTAAGTAAGCACAGCATGTTTGAAGTGCCAAGTCTCTGCGGTTACAGCTGGCTTCACTGGCAATTGTGTGTGCTTGGCATCCTCGATAATAATAAACTTCTGAGCTATTAACAAGTGGAAGACATCTTAATGTTGCTATCATGCTCGGTATTTTTGCAGTGACTTCAAGTATTTATATTAATACTATTACTAACAGTACTGTCTTTATTCTTGCTTTGGTACGTTTTTGTCCATGTACAATTCATTAATTTGTCCATGTACAAAAATAAACATTTTATTTAGCTTGAGCCACACTAAGTAGGCGTCCACCCTGAAGAGGTAGTTCTCAGATTCCCAGTCATTTTCATGTCTTGAGTTTTGCTCTGGCAGGAGGTGGATAAACCTTGAGACTAGCAAGTGAAGCAAAGGGCAGTTTTTATCAGATATAAATAAAGGGAAGTGAAATGTGGGAAAACCAACCTTTTTCAAATTCGAAGTAAAACTTTAGATTAGGTTCAGTTTCTGGGTAGAGGTTTGGTTTAGTTCTTTCTTAATCCAAACCTGTTTACCCATCCTTAATCCAGATCCCGTCCACTCTAGATGGCTGCCTCTGCTGCACTTACTGCCTGCAAGGAGCTTGGGAAGCCACCCCTCCAAGGTAAATGCCATCGGTGTTTCACTAACCCACAAAGATACACCTGAGGCTTCTTTCACATCACCTCCTTCAAGGACATCTAAATAGGGGCCAGAAGTACAATGCAGAAAGCAGTCCAAAGGGGGAGGGAGAGCAGTGCTTTCTGAGCATGCAACTCGATATAAGAATGAGATATGTGACTTCGATCAGCCTTAAATGGCCCCGGTCGTTTGCTTTGATCAGTGATGTCAAAGCATAAATAAAGGGTAGCATGTGAAATGTTACTTACAGTCATCATTTACAGACTCCTCAGCGAGAGCACGTGCTGTGAATATATTCCTTGTTTTGGAAACTTAAAATTCCAGTATGTTCACGCTCACTCTTCCCCCACTCACAACACATGCATGGCAAGGAATGATGTGGCTTTTTTAGGGAGTGTAAAGCGAAGGTGATACGAGGCCCTGTTTCTGTACAGAACTGTGACAGTGTAGGCAGTCGATTAGCATTGATGCAGTGCTGTAACACGGTGTTTTCCTGAGCATATTTTAAAACCAGTGGCCTAAAAATCTGTGGCTACCCATGTCTAGAAATCTTCTATGGAGGAACACGCGTGTCCTTCTCAGCTGTTGTCTAATAGCAGGCTCACCTAGCGTCTTGAAAAAATATCCAGACTACATTATAGCCTACTCTTGTTTGATGGTTGGTAGCGTAACATTCTTTTTATGAGCAAAATTTTATTAATTTGTGTAATACAGATGGTAGAAGATTAAAAAAGCTTTCTTGTGTATATCTGACCTTCTTTTGAGTAGGAAGAAAACTTAAAAACCCCCATATATATAAAACTCAGCCTGTGTTCAAGATATTACTTCCCTGGTAGAGTTGAAACTGCTAGAATTAAATGGAACTATAATAGGGTCTCTGTTACTTAATTCATACTGCAAATCCTTGCTTGCAGATATTGAAAAATGGACGTATGATACGTAATTCTTATATCACTGTGGTTGTTTGGACACAGAATTATTTGTTAAAGCACATGTCTCTTTTAGGAGGCTTCTGTTGAAAATGTTTAATTCTGTGAAATTTTGGAGGTTTTCTTGTTTAGTCATGTAATGATGTTTTTAGTACCAGGTCTAAGTCTTCAAGGAGCTTGCTTACAGGATACTGTAAATATGCATGGCATAACTGCTAGTGAATAATACTGAGTATAGGAGGAAATTTTTTCTGGTGCTTTTTCTGAACGGTTAATATTTTCAGGTATGCAATGAAATGTTTAGATAAGAAGAGAATCAAGATGAAGCAAGGAGAAACATTAGCCTTAAATGAAAGAATTATGCTGTCCCTTGTCAGTACAGGAGTAAGTATCATTGATTTGTTATTCTTTTTTTCTTTTTCCATAGAATATAAAAGCTGTTACATATAACACATATTCCATCAATTCAATTGTGTGACATGCAAAAGTTACAATCTTCCCCCTGATTCTAGCAATGTGTCTGAAATAAGAATGGAAAAGCAAGCTGGCTTTTCAGTTTGGGTGCTTACAGAAATGAGCATCACAGCTAAAGAGGCTTGAGGAGGTTCCTATTTCTTAGGTAATTCATTCTCTCCCCCACTATGCCCCACTTCTGATTTTTTAGATATTCCTTTTTCAGGTATTTATATTTGAAACTTTTCCAAAACATTACTCTGTCTTCTAAAACAATTTCCTTTTCTGCGATAGTTATGTAGTACTTTCATAGAATGTAAGGTGCTGTTTCAGAGAAAAACTTCAGTTACCTGTTCATCCTCCCTCTCCTGTGACTCTGTTACTAGCTTATCCGATTTTTCCATTTTCGTTTTTATGTACTTCAGCTGTGTATCTATCAAGGTGTACCAAGTAAGTCCACCCACCTAGCATACAAGTCTATTTAAAAGTTGGACTATCACTAAAGTGCGTAAAAAGCAACCCAACTGGTGTTGGTTTCTCCGGACTGTGTCTTGTTGTCTGCAGAAGAGAAGTTTGGCAGTGGCCGCAGTATGTTGCGCTCAGACAGCTTCAGAGCAGGCTGTGAAGTGCCAGAGCCTTCCGAGTGCACTGGCCTCATTTAATGAAACTTGAAATCAGCTCGTATCACCATGGTTACAGGTGATGCTGGTAAAAAGGCTATGACTATTGTGGTGTATGAATTAAACATTCAGTTTGCAGCTCAATGTAAACACATCCCCTTTCCCCAGCGCAGTTAAAGCATGAGAAGGAATTGCATGCGATTTTGTTCTAGGCTTGTACAACAGGTGTGCAAATAGCATCGTATCTGCCGTGCAGGAGGATTACTGCTTTGGCTTACAAAATGGCACAGAGCAAATACTGTGCTGTACTCTCAAGAGACAAGATCTATATCTTGCAGAGATTAGGTAAATCCTGGTTTTGGTTCTGCATTACCCAGGTGATTTCTTTTTTAAAAAATCTCACTTGTGGTGCATTTAGCATCGCTGTGTCCTTTTGAGTGCACACGCAGCATCCTTCGTGTCTTCTGTTGTTCAGGGAACCCATCAGTCTGATGGAGCTTCAAAATGAGCTGTCTTCTGCCAGCAGATAGTCTGGGACTTTGCACTGTATTGCCCGTAGGCACAGCTGCAGAACTGCCCACGCTGTGGTGGCCCTTGTCTTCTGCAAACTTGGCTTTAAAAATGGAGTCGTGTTTTTCAGGGCTTACATATAAATACAGAATTATAATTGCTAAACAGTGGCCTTTTGTTGTCAAGTGAAAACACTGTGAGTCAGGCAACACTTGATACTTTTCAGTCTCACCGTGGGCTTGTGAGGTGTTCTCTTGTGCAGATTGACAGAACAGGAAAGCTGATTGCAATTTTGGCCCTAGAAGATTTTGAACTTTTCTTGCTACCCATCAGATCATTTTCCTCTGCTGATAGAAACATCCTGGTAAGGCAAATCCTAAACCAGAAACTAGGGAAGCTACACATCAAAATGTCATCATAAGGTCGAACTTCTTCTCATTGCAAAGCTCCAAAGGAAGGACGAGGTATTTCTTCTTGTGCCTTTTATTGGAAACTCCTCCCCTGCCTCAGCCTTTCTCTGGAGAAGGGCAGGCGTGCACTGAAATGAAAAGCTGGGGAATTGCCTGTAACACAGAACTGCATTCACATTTGGCTTGAATATAAAGATAGACAAAGGACTGGAAAGTATTTCTTTGTTCTTTTATCTGTGAAATTAACAATTGGGATTTATCAATTAGACTTCTTAGTCAAGTTAACTGTTTTCACCAAAGGTAAGTTGTGGCTTGTCCAGAAGTGTCAGGAGTCTTGAGAGCCAGTGGGGTGAAGTTCTGTAGTGGAGACAGACAAGAAATCTAGGAAACTTAGTAATAATTGTCCTATTAACTTTAATTTGCGATTTCTTGCTCCAGTACTGAATGTGAATTTTCATGTCTTAACAATTCGAAAATTGTTCACAAGGCTGCTAATGGTGCAGCTAGTTTTCTTATATGACAGCGCATAGCTAGTCATTTAGCAACAGAAAAGCAAGACAAACCATTTGGGTTTTTTTATTAAGGATTATCAGCTCATTAGAGTGTAACTTCTTTAGATTCTCACAGATTTGAAAGAGAGATTTTGTACAAAATGCTGTCCCATCAGGTTAGATACACCTGCTGTTGCAAGAGATGCTGGAGCGTTTTGAATATGCAGAATTAAATAGGTTTGAAAGTGGTAGAATAAGGTAATTAATTTCATTCCTGAATATAAGCTTTTAGGTTTGAATGGCACACGCCTTCTCCAATGACAGGATTTATGTGCTGCCTGGAACAAAATGGAACTGGGAAGTTCATCATAGTACAATTAGATATTCAACTGGGAATCCAGATGTCTCTGCAAAATGCATAACAGCTGTGCAGATTACACGTACATTGTGTAATCATTTTTGTTAATCCACTTAAAATTTTGGCATTCACAACTACTTGAATAGGGAGCTCCCAAATTTGACTACGTCGTGGCCGTGTTGTGAGAATAGCTTTTCATGGTAACATTTCGAATCGGCACAGCTCAGAACTGACAGACACCGCTACAGAGCACAGGGAGCTGCCTGGATTGGCCTAATAATACAAAACGTGGGCTCTGTATTGCTCGGCTTCTCCAGTGGTTTATTTGCTTTGTCACTGACTGTTGGTGTAACATGGGCAAACTGTTGCTGAGGTTTCTGTTTCTTCTGCAAGATACAGGTCCTGACTTCCTCTCCCATAGAGATGTTCATTCTGGAGGCTGGAAATGCATTTTGAAATTCTTAGAAGATAGCATAGTAGGGAAAATATTTTACTTTCTGTTAAAAGAAAAAAAAAATTATTTTCTGTAGTAGCCATATTTGCCTAACATTCAAAAACTGGAACACTGAAATCGCCAAGACCATCGCTGCTGATGGGCTGTATAAAAACAATCTGCCGAAAGGTGCTGTTTGTGGAAGGAAATGCTTATTTAATAAATCTTTTCCTGGTGGGTAGGAGGTGGTCATTCCAGCAGTCTGTCGCAAGACCAGGGGCCTTGCATGGCTGTGGCTCCACTCTACTGTGTCTTCTAGTTCTCCCATTCTGAAAAAACTAGGCAGTTAAGCTGTTGTACTCCGCTCTTTTTGAGATAATTTGACTAAATACTGGATTCAAGATTCCCGCAAGGGATGATAAATATAAGGTACAGCAAAAGTGGACAGGCTGAATAATAAAACATCTGAGATCAATAATCAAGTATTTTTTTTTCTGAGAAGAACAGGTACTTTGTTTTCATGTGTACTGAGATTTGTAGGAGTCTCGATTTTGCAAAAAAAAAAAAAAAAAGGAATATCTTCCCCAATCTTGATTGTCTCTTGAAGGAAAATCTGTTGGAATGGCAGGTAATAGCTCGATGTTTCAAGCATTGACTTGCCCATCTTTCTGAGCGAGACCTGTCAGGACAGAGCTACTCTTTAGTTAAAAATGCTGCGCAGCTGCTTACACTACAAACACATTTTTTACCTGTTTGCGCTCATTTCTATGGTCGTGCTCTAAAGCCGGGTGCTCGGCTTACAGGAAAAAGTCAGAAGCAAAGTTTTCCTTCTGAAGCAATTGTTGGTGTACTAATGGCTTTAAAATATTATATTCCTACAATTTTTTATAGTTACTCTAAATTTTTTTTTCCTTCCACATGATTTATTACCAGAAATTTGTCTTCTACAATTTTTTGGACATAATCCGGGATTGTTTGGATGTAAGGAACTGTTTCCAAACTATTCTTAATTCACACATTGTTGTCTCTCTTGGGAAATTTGCTTTATTGCTTTATGTTTCATTTAAAAAAATAACCTATAGGGTTTTTTTTTTATTTTTATGCTGAAAAATACTGTTTGGCAGTGGTTTTTTGTGTCAGAAATATGTCGCAGTACTAGTACTACAATGTGAGAGGGTAGTGATTAAAGTAGGAAGGCTTACACAAAGACAGATTATGCATCACATTTACACTTGCATATTTCTTTTCTTTTAAAAAATGAGATCCATAAAAATGTAGGCATACAATGTTCTGGTATAGAAACACCCTTTTATTTTTCTAGGTATGGTGTTTAAATGCTAACACTAAATCCTTCTGGGCAATTAGACAGCTCTAAGGTTTTAGGAAGCCTGCTTGGGGACGCTTCTGAATTATCCAATTGATTCAGAAAATGAAGTTAATTCTACTAAAGCTTTTGCTCTGAAGTTAAGGGGTGACTACAATAGTCCACAGTTACAAGCAATGCAAAGTTTATAAGGAGAGGTAGTTATCTTTTGTTAGGTGCCATACTGCCTTGCCTATAGTCTCCTTATTTCTAGGACCGCTTAGCAATTAGGCATTTTTCATGCATGTTTCTGGAGGGCATTTCAGATGCGTGCCCGCCTTCTGCAGGCGTGCATTTGGAATTAGTATTTGCACAGTGAACGATGAAATACAGTTAGGTTTGAACGTCACAGCAGGATCAGTCCACGTGGTGTGGGAATCGCTGGGGATTACAGCCATTATATAAAGCTTTATATTTCAGCCTTACGTGGTCTTGTGGAAGGATGAACCGACTTGAACTGTCCTGGCCGGCCGGTGAGGCTGGTGTCACCGTTCCTTCCCTTTCCGGCGAGGCAGGGCCGGCGAGGCGGCACCCCGAGCCTGCTGCCGCGACCCCCGCTCTGCCCAAGGCCACCGTGTTTTGCTGCTTCTAAATTGGGAAGGAAACGAGTTCCTGTTAGAGGTTCTCAGAGCTTTCACTATCACTACTGCAATAATTAGCACATTGTTTAAGTCACGTTAGGTCACATTCGTGCTTCCTGCGTGGTGTCCTGGCTGATGAGCAGTTAAGCTCGCCTTAGCTCGTCTTCCTGTCAGCCTCCGCGCTTTGGGGTCAGGCCATCGTCTGTCGGTGTTACGGTGCAGTCCGGCCTCTTTCAGCAGCACAGCCGTGCCTTCCGTTCTCCTTGTAGACTAACAAACGGCCCTGGGTTTGTACGGCTTTGGAGAAGGGGTCGGTGAGGTAATGGCCGTCCCCTGTTAATGAGCCACTTGCATCCCATATAGGCCTAACGAAGAGAGGGAGGTCTGCCAACTTCCCGCTGTGGCGTCTTTCAGCGCACGTGCCTTATAGAGTTACCAGCACGCTGAACAGGTCTTGGGCAGTAAAGAGGTCTTCTTCCAGCTGTATTTTTTTATGGCTGCTTGTCTTAAACATCTGTGTGAATGAAGGTTAAAGCGCATCAAGAGGTGGGAATGCAGTCCATCCCTGCGCATGGCCGCTCTGCAGTGGCATTCTTAAATCTGCACCTACCGTATTTGTTTTCTGGATTTTGCATGATCTGGGCCTTGCTGTTCTTGCTTCCTGCACATTGCATACACATCGGAGTTGTGACTTCCTTCCTAGTGTATTTATGTTCCTTTTAATCGTCTGTTGCAAATGCTGCTGGAGAGCTGAAGGGCAGCAGCGGGTGGCAGAACGCTTCGCTGTCGCCTTTGTGCAGCTCTGCAGGGCGAGTCCAGCGGCACGGGCAGGCTGTTACCAGTGTAGTTGCATTTAATGTATAGGTGAGGATAAAACCTTCTTTCCTTTGGGATTTTGTACGTGATGTGACTCAGATTCTTGGTCAGTGTTCTGACAGCTGAACATTCGTATCCTTTACACTTCATGAGAACAGCTCTATTTTTTTCTGAGCTGGCCTGAAGCTTGGTAGCTTTAATGTATCTTCAATGTAAGTCCAGTGCAAACTCAAGTAAATATTTTTAGAATATTTCTAGCTGCTGTAGTTGCAAGTCTTTAGAAGACAGTGATGTTACCTGCATATTTTAAGCCTTTGGCTCCTTGTAGCTTTTTTTAATTTTTGTATTGAAATGAGATAGCAAAATCTAAGATCTCTATACTGCAAGTGAAACATCACAATATGTAGATTAGTACGTGAATTGCTTTAGAAAATTATTGCGAATATTGGCAAATATCATAGGAAGAATATCACATGTATTTTTAGCTTCTCTAAGTAGTACTTTGCTTATTGCCTGAGATGAACTCTTTGCTCCTTTCCTTCTAGGACTGTCCTTTTATAGTGTGTATGACCTATGCCTTCCACACGCCTGACAAACTCTGTTTCATTCTGGACCTGATGAATGGTAAGCCAGGCTCATGCAGATGATGATAATATTACAGAAATATTAGCAGGAGGTCATATGCTGAGATCATAAGGAGAATGAGGGAAAAATAATCTGTGGGGTGAAGCATTAGCCTGCAAGCAGGAGGCGCAAACTGATCTAAACCAAGGAATGTATAGAACAGACTGGAAAATCTCTGTTACCTTATAACATTAACGTATTTAAATAAAGATATCAAAGATACTAGGCTGGAAGCTTAAGGAAATGATGGTCATGTGGAGAAATGCATGAGGGACACAGCTTTCAGCATAAAAATAAAAGGGCTACTATAAAGAGCTCTGCAAAGCAAATTGACGGGGGAAGCATTCCTCAAGGAAAGAAATTATACCTGGAAGCCTTAGCATAACTCTTGTGAGAACACAGAGAGAGAGAAGTTAGCAGAGTTAAGAGAGAGAAGATACTGCAGTTGCTGAGGATGCTGAGCACTTGCGGGCCTTAGACTCAAACTCTTGACTGTGGTCCTGCAGTAGGCACCTAAAGATGTTGGACACATCTGCACGTACTGTCTTGGAAAGCTGGAAATTTAATTGAGAAATAGAGCTCATATCCTGTGAACAATAGAGACTGGCTTTGCTGTTTTGCAAGTGAAGATTCTCATTAAAATCTAAGCTGTGGGTCAAATTCAAGTAACTGGTTGATTATTTTAAATCTGTAGCTTGATCAGAAACAGTCTTCTAGGAATACTCACAATTTGACGTGTTGATGGTGTGGATTAGCTCGCAGAGTGATATTGTATTGTGTCTGTTCTTTGTTTAGGAAAGTGTGAAAACATCCACAGCATGAATATTTGAATAATTTGGCCCAAATGACCTTTCAAGGTCCCTCCCAACCTGGGCTGTTCTGTGTGCTAATTTACTCAGTTCTCCAGAATCCTGTGTATGTGGCTGCATTTTACTTGCTGTGGAAATGCTTTACATTAAGACTCAGTTGCTGGATTAGTTGCTGAATGCAAACGTATATGAAGTAAACGTATTTTTAAAATGGAGTTCCAGATTGATCAAATTTCTTTATTGACTTTCTCAGGTATTTTGTCACCATATGTACTTGCAGAGTGTAGGTCTGGGTCTCTGTGTGCTCCACAGGTTGTAAGAACCTACAAATGCTATGCTGTTCCCCCACAACATCATGCTGTCTGCCTGTGAGGCAAGATTTTACTGTTCGTTTAATTGCATCTCAATTCTTCTAATTCTAGGAGGAGATTTGCACTATCACCTCTCCCAGCACGGAGTGTTTTCTGAAAAAGAAATGAGGTTTTATGCTACTGAAATCATCCTGGGTTTAGAACACATGCACAATCGCTTTGTTGTATACAGAGACCTAAAGGTAATTGTTAACACAGTGACCGCATTCATACAGGTGGTTGTTAGATAGCCGCAAATAATCCAGACCTACTGATAAATTAAATGAATTATCTTACCTGAAAGCTTTTCTTGGGAAGAATACAGATTATTTGTTTATCTTTGGCTGATGTTTCTAATAATTTTTCAAAATAGTTCTAATCTGTGCTATTATCCAGTTTAACCGGCCTGGGAGATGCTTCCTTGGGCTCAGAATAAATCCTGAGCAGTTACACATCTCAGTGATGCTATTAAATTAGAGAGTGTGCTGTATTTCTGAGAGCCCTGACAGAGGAGTGTGTGTGATGGGAGACTTAATAGGAAGACAGTTGCTCGGGGGTGTTTCACTGACAATTGGGCAGTTGAGGACTGCTCCGACATGGGTGTCCACGTGCCAAGTGACAGCAAAAGCAAGAACAAAGTCTGCACAGAGAGCTCAGAGTGTACACTGCAAATAAAGGATGCAAGAGCTACACACAGCCTTCTGTGAAAGAACCAGAAGCAATGTGGACTTGAGGCCAAAACGGATTTATTCTTCCATGGGCTTTCTGTTTCAAACCTTGCCTGTTTTTTTCTCTTCTGTTATTCTTCAGTATTTCATAATCTGTGAAGTTGATGGTAGTGTTCCATTAGAATGTAGATTTTATCTAGAAAGTGTCTGTTTTATCAGAGAGTGTTGATGTTTGAGGATGAGTTACTGTGTTCTGAGAATTTGTAGTTCTGTCAGCTGAAAAATACCAAGCAGTAACCTTTCTGTGTCCATGGATTTCTAGCCTGCAAATATCTTGTTGGATGAACATGGGCATGTGAGGATATCAGACCTTGGGCTGGCTTGTGATTTTTCCAAAAAGAAGCCACATGCCAGTGTGTAAGTATTATGTATGGGAGATTTGCTGCACATACACTTATTGCTAAATAAGTCCTTTATGTGCCTTTACAATTTAACTTCGCCTAAAGGAAAAAAATAACACTTGTGGGGCACAGGCTTGCTTTATAACACAGCTGAGCTGGATACTCTAATAAGGTTTTTCAGTCTCCTCTTTCTGTTTTCCTGCACAGTTGTAGCAGCTGATGTGTAGGCATGGCTGGAAGATGACACATTATTTCGAGATGATTCACTATTAGAGAAGATAAGAACCTGACTGAGTTAAAGTACCAGATTGTTTTAATTGTCCTAAATGGATAATTAAATATTCCAAAACTGACTAAAAACCAGGATTTATTGTGTCTTTCTCTTTCTGGATCTTTGTAGAACTGGAGGCAAATTATGTTCCTTTCTGCCTCTTGGCATCAGGTCGTAACTGGGATCTGAATTTCTTGGGTTGTGTGTGGTTTCCACATCTTAGCTCGCATGTTTTGTTCTTAGGTCCTCATTTGCCCTGATTTAGTCTCAGAATTTATGCAAAAAGGAAAGCTTCATCCTGTCATATCTTAAAAGATTTGCAGTTCAGTAGCTTCATGAAAAAGTTCATACGTTCCAATTATGTCAAGGGTAAAATCAATACATGGTGACTCCTTTCTAGTGCTGACCAGCGATGACTTCTGGAGGAGGTGTCCTGTTGTTATATCTAGCACATGTGTGTCTCCTTCCAGCTAACACCCGAAGCCCATCGAGAGAGCACAAGGCAGCTCTGCTCGCCCTGTTTCTAGGGTTGTGGGTAAGAGCAGGTCTCGGTCTTGCAGTGCCCAGCGCTGGAGTGATCTGGCCTGAAGTATCAGGAGCCCTGACTGTGTCCTGATGTCTGTCTTTCCTGTAAACTGAGTGGACAGAATACGCAACCTTTCCACCTCTTTTTTGTGTTCCACTCTCAGACAGAAGGCTACCTAGTGACCCCTGTACTGATGCTGCTAAATCTCGCTGTAGCTGCTTCAGTTTCCTTAATAATTTCTGTTGTTCTGTTGTTGTATGTTTCAAGGTATTTCCTCAGTAGATATACACCAACAAAACATGCATATGTATGTATGGCCAAAGAAAAAGCAAAATAAAATCATGTTTAAAATTAATTCTGCTTAATTTAGGCTATCTTATTGAGAAAACACTGATTTTTAATTCTTTTTTTTTTTTTTTTTTCAATGATAGTTTTGGCTGTAACCAAGATTTTGTTCCTTTCTGCTCCTCAGAGGTACCCACGGATACATGGCTCCCGAGGTGCTCCAGAAGGGAACAGCGTATGATAGCAGTGCAGACTGGTTCTCATTAGGCTGCATGCTTTTCAAGCTTCTAAGAGGGTGAGTGAAGTTTCATGTCCCCTGTGCTTTTTTTTTAGCCTGGGCCTCGTCATTGCCTGTCCCTTGAAATACTAATATGTAATGTATTACATATTATCTAAAATGTTATCTTACTGCCATCTCTGCAACTTAGACCACATCTGCACATAAGACTAAACCAGGCTTTTTTTGCTTCCAAAACAAGCAAAACACAAGCCCTGCTTCCTTTAGTAGGTACAGGTGTGGGGCAGGCAGTGAGGAAGGCAGATGCTCTATCCACTCTTTTGACTTCTACCGATAGGCAATTTATTCATCTCTTGGCAATTGTTAGTATTTTAAATGGTATGGTGTTATACATTGCTTAAATACACTAGCAGCCCTTCTGAATTATGGGCTTCATTTTAGGCTTAAGACCTGCTGTTACGGTGAAATTCTTTGCTGCACTGTTCCCTTTTTACATGATACCCAGTCTTCCTTTCTGTAGTGTTTGGGTAAGTTACAATGTGGGGACACTTCCATTTGCTGAATCTGGCCTGTTGCTGTGTTGGTGTACAAAAGTATATGAAAATTACAGCTTTGTCAACTGTTACCTTCTCAGTAAACTTGTGTGGCTGTGTAGAAGTTACTAAGACTTCAGGATTTATCTGAACAGTCAATAAGCACTGATTGGCAAGTGTTTGTTGAAAATAGCATCCTCAGTGTTAATGGCAAAACAGAAAAAATCTTTTAAGCTTTTCAGAGTGCTTCTCTGTATAGATTGATCATTAGTTAGATCATCCTGTGTCCTCACACATAATTAATTATAAGCTCTTGCCTGTATCCCAGACACTGTACAAAGGAAGGTAAGCATGTGACTTCTGAATTGAACTATAGAGCTGTATCCACTTAACGTTAATTGTTCACAAAGTAGGCTAAATGTAAGTGTGCAAAGAAAGAAAGAAACGGTGTTTAAATTGCCAAAAAAAAAGCCTTTCTAAGTACAGACAGCATCGTGCAGCTGGGAGCAGTACTCAGTCTCTCTCATCACTCATGGAAGAATTCTGTAGGTAGCAAGACACGCAGCGGTTTGGGTTTGCTGGGAGGAGAGAGGAGAGCGTCTTTCACACACAGGAGCACTGTGGACTCCTTGTCTTTTCTTTTGAGACCTTTTCCTTTTGAGTCACTTGGGCACAGAGGATTAGGGCATCTGACTGACTGGTGGGGTTCCTCCTTCAGAGGATCGAAGTTGCGTGATGAAAGAACTAGCACCTGGGGGCAAATCCAGTCATTTACCACAGAAACTCAGACTTGTGGGGCAGGGAGATCTCAGTCTTTGTGGGCTGTGATTCTTCCTGACGGAGATGTGCGGGGTGGTATCGGTGATCGGCCAGAAGCCAAAGCATTATTCATTGTGAACTACCCTTCCTCATCTGTTCTGAAGCCAATTAAACAGCTCGCATCCCAAAACCAGGGTTGGGCACATGGTGCCATTTCTTGGTGTTTAGTAAATTTAGTCTGGCATAAAATCTGCCCATAAGTCTCCGGTGAATCATTTGCTTCCCTGATCTACTCAGAGCCTTGTTGTCAAAGTATGCGAGGCTGTATGTTAGCGATTTCCTCTTGCCTTCTTACCTATCAGGCTTAAAAATGGAAAAATGAAGTCCCAGTCTGTCCATCAGATCCGTTCATCGGAAACATTTTTCAGGATAAAAGGGAAATATCTCTAGAGAAGCAGGTCCCCAGTTGAAACAAGCTAGTTCACGCTGCCATGTGGCAAGACAAAATGCTTTATAATAGCTAATTAATGTATCAATAACATTTTCCTTTTGAAAAATACCATTCCCTCGAGGTTTTGAACAAAACTAAGAAACGGGGAATATATCCTAAATCTAATTAAAAAAATGTCATACTAAAATGTTTCTGCTTTCTTTCATGCTGTTAAGTACTGCATGGTAAATCTGTAATATTCTAAGGTCTTCTATAGCTAAAAGGAAAAATTCAAACTCAAAACAGAATTTTAAAGCTGGAAAGGGATAAAGCTGAGAGTTTACCAGATATGATCGAGTATCTTCCCAGTCACTAATGCTGTGGTATCTGTGATTACCTTCTGTCTCATCTACTTACTTTAAGGTCTTGCTTCACTCTTCCCATATAGATCAATGGTAAGTTCTGTAGGTCGTACTTGGTGTCCGTATATAGATCAATGTTTTTAAATATCTGTGTTGTGATAGCTGTTCAGGGTGTTCTTTTTAGATTAAAGTGTTCTGGTTTTTGGGAGACATAGATGTAATTGGTAAGGCATTTGAAACACTGTCTTTAAGGAGGGATCACTGCATTTAAGAATAAACTAACCTTCTGTGTACCTTTATGTGGAGTAACTAGATCAGATTTCCCTGAGTCTGGTAATCCTCAGGGATGTCTGTGTGTAGTTTTTAAAGAAATGTTGAATGGTTGCTTTTCTCTGAATTTGATTTTGATGTCTGCCACATGCAATTGTACTGAAAACAGAGAGGATAAACTTCCTTGCAAAGTGGTGCAGCTCTTTGTAGTAAGATAAGAAAACAAAGTTGTAAGAGATCAAACATTTGATATTTTTGAGGTAGCTAGTAGCTACAGCATGCTAGTGTGTAAAGTTTCATTTTTGGTTGTAAAAGCTAAATGTTTTACTACTTGTTCTATTGTTCTGCAGGACAGGATTGATGAGGTGGAAGAATGGGACTAACAGGATGCTACACTCTTTCCTGGGGTTGCCACAGCTGAAATAACCTGATATGTTATGGCTTTACATTTATTAGTGCGTTTTCTTATTTCTACAGTCACAGTCCTTTCAGACAGCACAAAACCAAAGATAAGCATGAGATCGACCGGATGACACTCACCGTGGTAAGGATCCTGGTGACAGTCATGGTTACATTCTTCTTGTTTGGTAAACTCCCATTTCCTCTAAAAACTGGAACTTACATAGCCTGCTTTCTGAGAAAGCTGTATTTACACATGGAAGAGTTGTTTACAAACACTGTCAAAGAAAAGCTACTCTCCTGTGTGGGGAAAGCAGATCACACTGCTTCCTATAATTAAACGTCTCTTTTTGTACTTCTTTTTTTCATAGAACGTGGAGCTACCAGATTCATTTTCTCCTGAACTGAAGTCCCTTTTGGAAGGGCTCCTGCAACGGGATGTTAGCAAGAGACTTGGATGCCAAGGAAGAAGGTAGGTGTTGTCTTCTCCTTGGACCACGGCCTTTAAAAATTTCCACTCCTCTGTAAATGAATGAACTAATTTCAAGTAAAAATCTGCTTCCTGTTGTGATGATTATAATTTTGGAAAGAGAACACTAAAAAAGTGCTGTTGCATGGAATTACATTTTGGCTTCCTTTGGTTTGAACAAATTTTTGGACAATTTCAGTCATTAAAGACTTCCCCCGAGTTCTCTGTAGTCATGCTTGCTTACATTGGGTGGTGGTCATACTTTTCAACCCTGAGGTGTTTTTATGTTTTTGCCTGATCTGTTTTGGCATGAAGTCATATTACTTGATTCAGAGATACTGATAGCTAGAATTTATTGCATATGTTGTATCTGTAATGATATGAGCATATTACACACAAAAAACCCCAATCCCAAAACTACCAAGCACAGAAAGATGTGCGTATGTGCTTCATTTTGGGTTGCCTCTATTTCCAGATGTACCTGTTTCATTTCATGATTCTAAGGAAAAGGGCATTTTTTTGTTCATTGAATACAAACCACTACTTGCTCCTGCCAAGCTTACCTTGCTTATAGCTGTTAACTGAAATTGTTGTTATCACCTATTTAAAAAGCCAGTGTGTGCCTCCTGTGAGACTAGGAGATAAAACTATGAGAGGAGTAAATAACTGTTGAGAAAACGTTGGCAGTGTGTGGTAACAGTTAATTGATAGTCACACCTGAGACCGGGGCTGGCTGTAATTCCAGTGGGATACTCAGAGGGGTTTTTGTCATGCAGCCCTCTACGGTAATGACCCGAGACTGCTTTTCAGCCTTGGGCCTACCAAGAGTAGTTGCTTATTTTGCCATAAAATATGTATAGTATGAAATGGTTACTTAGAAGTAGTGTATGGGATCTGACAACAGACGAGTATTGTTTGTTGTTTGAAATGATGGCATACCATAGCAAAACCAGAGCGATTGCTTGCCAGGCCCGCAGCACGTTTCCAGTGTTTCCACATGAAAGTCTTCTCTTCTGGTGTTTACTTAGGAAGACTTCTTTGTTTTGTTTTGTTTCCTGGAAAAAAAAAAGAGCATTTTGCCAATGTTTTCAAGTGATAGAAATGTGACCTCTGAAGGCTTTGTTCTTCTCAAATACATTTGAAAAGCCCCTTCATTTTGTTGACTTCAGTTACTTTTATGTTACAGCGCACAAGAAGTAAAAGAACATCCTTTCTTCAAAGGCATTGATTGGCAGCAAGTCTATTTACAAAAGGTAAAGGATTAACCTTAGATTACTTGGTAAAGCAGTAAAAGGAAAATAAGCCGAACTAGGTAATGGACAGAAAACTTCAGGGTTCCAGTCCCCAGCACATGTACTCACTTGCATGAATGTGTGGGGGATTGTTGACGAAAACTGCTGTATATTCATTACTACAAGTCTTCCTGATTGGTAGTACTGAATTACTGCCTTTTCAGGGTCAACTGACTGCATGGTTTCTTCTGCTTAGCTGTCTCTAAACTGTAGGGTTTTTTCTCCAAATTTTTTGAGGAGCAGTTATCAAAGGAGTGGAGAACAACTTTGCACTGAAGTTTAATTTCAAGGGATGTACTTTTGCACAGTCATGTGTAATTTGTGCAAAAAATAAAAAGGCTCTATGTATCTCCAGAATGGATTTAAGTAATGTCCGTTAATTTGTCTTTAATTTTGCTGCTTTCAATTTCTAGTATCCTCCACCATTGATTCCTCCCCGGGGAGAAGTAAATGCAGCAGATGCTTTTGATATTGGGTCATTTGATGAAGAGGACACTAAAGGCATTAAGGTATACAACTTAAAATGATAGGTAGAAAATGCACTGTGACTGCTGTGCTTAAACTTTTCATGTGTGCGTGCCATTCCTTTGCTCCAGGGGCTACTGAATGTGCAAGGAATTGCTTTCAAGTTTGGAAACCTAATCCAGGCTGTTATGAAAGAGGTGGCCTGGGCTGGTTGGCTGTTTTGTTGTTGCTTGCCAAGTCCTTATGTTTTATTTTTTAGATTGACTGAAATCTACCTTCCTATCAAAAGTTTTATGTGATAAAGCAAATATTTCCAATGGTCAGACAACCTCTGGGAAATCCTCAGGTTTTCAAGAATAGGTTAATGGTTTGTAGTTTGGAAAATTGTGATTTGTTTCTGGTAGCTTTTATAAATTGAACTAAACCTTATTTTAGTAGTGTTACCACATGGGCAGAGAGTGCAGTGGAAAACTCTTAGAAATGACAAACTGTATATTAATGGTAGCAACTTTGTAAGTTAGAAAAGTGATAAAAGAAACTTTCAGGTTCTGATATTATCCAAAACCTAATGAAAACAGCATAAAGGAAAAAATGAGAAGTTAAAGCTGCTGGCCCGTTTCTGACTTCCGTGGAGGTGGTGTGATGTACCCTGCGTGTTCCCTCTTCTGAAGCTTCCCTAGTACTTTGAGACAGTAGGTGAATCGGTGCTTGTCTCGGGCCTGTCCTGTTCGTTATTTTTATCATACACTTCTTCAGTAGAGGAGGCTTTATTCTTGTTATTACAGAAGTGAGTCAGGAGAGAAACTAATTGCTCTAAACTTTATAAGCAAAAAAATATGCTAAGTACTCACTGTGCCTAAAAAGGAACTTTTGTGTCAGTGTCACTTGCTGTAATTACAGAAGTTGGCACAGAAAAGATTTTACGTGTTTGAAGAGAAATGCAGAGAACCCAAGATGTGCTTTATCCCAGAAAACTCCACTTCTTCAGCATCAGTGTTAGCCTAACAGGATTCCAGTTTCCTGCAATTCTGGAATACCATACTTCGGAGGCACATTTTGCAAGGAAAAACCAAGTGGTCTTTTTATTTATTGAGGGGATCAGATATTCTCAGAAAGGCCTGTAAATCGTATAGCCAGATCACTTCCATGTAATCTTTGTTCAGCTGCCTATAAGATAAATTTATTCTTAGTCATGAGTCAGTGAGGGATATCATGTACAGCTTCTTTGCTATGCACTTTTACTGGGATGTCACGGTCTCTTAGAAGGGAGTGAATAATTTGTGCCTCTGAGTCAGCTGCAGTCGGAGCTTCCATTAAGGTGTCAGGAGCTGTCTCTGCCCGTGAGGACGCCAGTTTTGAGTGTCTTGCTCTCCTCTGTTGCCCCTGAGGATTATATTTACACTGCAGAGAGTCCTGTGACACCGAGAAGAGCACGTGTTCTTTGAGGTTACAATCTGGAAAGCCGACGGTGGATGCCCATGGCTTTCCCCTCTTACTTGGATGCTGTAAGGTGTCCCTGTAAGCCACTTACGCAGAATTGCAGAGAAGTCTTCCGCCTTCAGATCCAATGTGTATTTTCCTGCTGTGATACAGCTATGGATCTCTGAAAAGGAGGAGTCTGTCTCTTCTGGCAGTGTCTGGCCTGGCTGCAGAAGGAGAATTCAGCAAGGCTTTCCTGTCCTGCTTCTGCAACTGCTGTGTGCAGCAGCAGCGGCTGGAGTCACTGGGTTTGCTCTGCGCAGCGGCGTGCCTGCGTGCCCTTGGGTCGGGATCTGCCTTCCCCTGGCGCTCCGCTGCAGCGAGGACCGGACCCAGCCCTGCCCGCTGTCAGACAGTGCAGTCTAGTGGGCTTACTGCTGCCTTAACGCGGCAAAGGATGCCGCTTGGTCTTGCTCTCTGAAAGAAGGGTCTAGTTTCTCTACTGATTGACCGAAACTGAAGCAACGGAGGAGTGGCTGTAGAGAGTTTAAACCCATCCCCAAATGAAAACCTTTAATAAAGTTACAGGGAAGACACTGATTGCTTTTTGTACTGCAGCAAAGTGCCTTCTGGCTAAACCCAGCATACGGCTGTGTCAAGCAACAAGCAGTTCTTCCTGAAGATCCAGTAATTTTAGTTTCTTTCAGTGTAATTCAATTCAAGTACTGTAGTTAAGCATTAGGAGAGAGAAGAATCTATATAACAAGAAAATTAAGGTCTGCAGCATGAATTGCTGAATTTTGAAGGTTAATTATTAAGAATGTAAAATTAAGCGTGGAAGCATGGAAGGCATTGTTGTGTAAAAGGTATGTTTTCATTTATTCATGGAAGTTTTGTGCTGAGAAATTTCTTAACACAAATAGACATTTTGTTAACACTGATTAGCAACAAAGTTAAGAATACCGCTGCTTACATTTAAGTAATTATTTAAATGTAAAGTCAAGAGCACATTGTGGGACAAAGTTGAGTAAGGTTTTTAGAGCTATCAAACCAAACAAGTTTTCCAACAGGTGGTCTGTTCTCTGTATATAAATGAGTATCTTTGCTTAAATTAGTATCTGTGTCTTCTCTTGTTTGCACCTGTTTGTTCTGGTAAGGTTAGAGTTCAATTAAAATAATACTGTTATGTGGGTAACTATTAACTATTGGAGATAAGAATAGTAAAAGTTATTAAAATGTTGGGTTTTTATGTTGTTTTTCTCTTGCAAGTTGCTTGATAGTGACCAGGAATTATATAAGAACTTCCCTCTGGTAATATCGGAGCGTTGGCAGCAAGAAGTGGCAGAAACTGTTTATGATGCAGTAAATGCAGACACAGATAAAATTGAGGCCAGAAAAAGGGCTAAAAATAAGCAGCTTGGCCACGAGGAAGGTAATCTGTCAAATACACTTCTCTCCATCTTTTGCTGCTAGATAGTAATTCCTGTATTTGAAGTTTCACACAACAGACTCTCATATTACTGTCATTCACCAGTAATTGTTAGAATTCATTAGTCAGTATCGTGTTTCTTAAGACGTTTCTTAATGTTTGGAAATGCTGTGTGATGACATAATGTTTTGGAAAATCTTTTGTATGCTCTTTTAAAGATTATCATGTACAGCCTTTCACTGTTTATGCTCTATGCTCAGAAAAGAGTATGTGGGATTTAATTTTATGATAAAGGAGCCAAGAAAGAAAACAGAAGGTCCTTTACTGCAAACTTCACTTGTTTGCACGGGGATGTTGCATCACAAACTCTGAACTTTGGATAGCAATATACAGTTCTTTTAACAGTTAATAAGATACATTTTTAAGAAGCAAATTTGGTTCTTGGTTACCCCACTGCAGCCGCATCAGCTCATGTAATTAAGGCAGAATTGGCTGTCTGTGTGCCTGTGCACATAGAAGCACTGTTGCAAGTCTGGCGAAGGCGCATTGAGTCGCATCGTGTTTGGGACCGTGTCCTTTCTCAACATAACACGTTTGCAGAATGCTTTTAGGCAGTACCTTGTTTTGCATACTAAAGTTTCCTCTTGTTCCAGATTATGCGCTTGGGAAGGATTGTATTATGCATGGATACATGCTGAAATTGGGAAACCCGTTCTTGACTCAGTGGCAGCGTCGTTACTTTTACCTCTTCCCAAACCGACTTGAATGGCGAGGAGAAGGAGAGTCGCGGGTAAGTGAGGTTACTCTAGAGAGCAGCAGCTTCCAAGGGCATGGAAGGCAGGTGGATGTTGAGGCAAATCTGAGAACTCGTACTCAGGCATACCTCCCATGGAAGAAGAGTTTTGTCCAAGTAAATGACCAGTGGATTTGAGTAACTTATCTTGAGTATCGCTTTAGTTAATGGGTAGCTACACTGCACTGAGGAAACATAAAGTTGACTTGAGAAACCTGTTTATTTTGTTTTGTTACGTTTTTAAAGGAATTTGGTAGTTCATGGTGTTGTTTTTCATTTAGGACCTCTGGACTATTTATACAAAAAAACATAAACTGGTAAGGTCATAAATGCTATAGCATTTTATTTCAAAGAAAATGCTATAGTAACTTTAGTTTAGTCCAGCTGTGATCATGTGCTAGGCAGATCATTTGTGTATTTAGTTAAGTAAGGTTTTGGAATTTCAAAACATTGTCCTCTTACAGTCTATAGGGAAAGGCTTTCTGCAAACTGTTGCGTACGTTTGCTTCTTTGTAAGTATATAGTGCTTAAATATTCCCTTTCAGCTCTTTGAAATAGTAAGATTGTCCTTTTTTTTTTTTTTTAACAGCAGTAATACTTGGAAAATACATAAAACTAGATGCAATTCTCTTGAGGGAAAATAGTGAATATTTTGTTTGTAGACACACCTATTTGTAGATTCTTATTTCATGCTGTCATTACTGGCTTTCTTAGCTTGTATTTTGTTGTCTCTGTTGAAGCAACCAAGCCCCTTGCTAAATCTCTTACCTTATAATCTATCTTTAGTTCATGACCCAGTCTTCAGAAATAAAGAAATGTTTGTGTCATGACTGTTAATGTTCGTAACTTAATTTATGTGGGTAGTCCAGAAAAATTAGATAGTGGCTTTATTTGACGGGCAGCAGTTTTTTTCAACTCACGTCTCTGCTTTTTTGCAAATGCTACAGCAAAACCTACTGACAATGGAACAAATAGTATCTGTTGAAGAAACACAAATTAAAGATAAGAAATGCATCTTGCTGAGAATTAAAGGAGGAAAACAATTTGTCCTACAGTGTGAGGTGAGGCGCTTGTTTTTCAATAACTGTTAATCAGATTGGTTTGCATACGATAAAACAATTGAAAAGTTTTTCAGGTCTCCCCATTGTGTATTAACTAAGGGTACTTTATGAAGCAAAGCTGAACCGGGAAGCTTTTATCACGCTTGAATTTTGAAAGCAGGAAACCTGCAGCTGTGCCAGTTTCTGTCATGGATTTCAATGGTATTTGAGCCAAAAAGAGTTCAGTTTAATAAATAGCTAAAAATTTCAAAACTTCTTAACCTACGTGGGCTTCAGAGGCCTTGTTGGCTCATGTCTCTCTGCAGTTAGCTGATGGTAGCTAATGTGTTTGCGAGGGAGGAATTACAGAAGTCCTCAAAACTTTTTGACCAGCTGTAGTTGCTGCTGCCTTGCCGGGCTTCGGTGGGGTGATGGAGAAGCAAAGGGCTGCACATTTTCAGTATCCAAAGTTACTCATTCCTTCGGAAAATTAGAATGAGTTGCTTAAAGTACTATCTAAGAGAGAAGACGCTATTGGCAGTTTACTATGAAGTGCCAAACTACTTCTGTCTCTCTTTCAGAGTGACCCAGAATTTGTTCAGTGGAAAAAAGAGCTGACAGAAGCTTTTACTGAGGCACAGAGGTTGCTGCGTCGGGCTCCAAAGTTTCTCAATAAATCTCGCTCAACAGTTGTAGAGCTTTCAAAACCACCGCTCAGCCACAGGAATAGCAATGGTCTGTAGGAGAAACAGAGAACAAAGTTCACTTAGGGCAAGCTACTTCGTGAACAGGCTGAGTTTCACAGAATCCTTATGAATTACTTTGTGCAATCCTGGACGTGGGATGTGCTTAGAAGAGGAAGAATTAGATGTTTACAGCGTGGGATAATGTCAGAACTCTGTCTCTGGAGGTTGTGAAGACTGGAACAATGGCAAGTGAATTCATGCTCCTGGCCGCAGTGGAAATGACCAAGCGTAGAGGCTGCATATTGCTCCCATGCGTTCCCGCACGCTGGCGGTGTCTAAAACGTGGTCCGTTACTCTAGAACTACTGATGGAAGGAAGATACTGTTTTCTCTGCAATACCCTTGTTTGGTGCGTACCAAGCCTGGAGACTGACATGGTTCCGGCTGGCTAGGATTGCACTTGTGTGTGCGATGCCGACAAACCCCTCAACTCTGGAAGGAGCTGCAGACTTGCCATGTTGGATAACCTTTAATCTGTCGTGTTGCCATGTTCTTTCCGACCATTACTGCTGACTTTATAATAACCTTTCTCCATACTGCTGATGATCAACAGTGTGACTCTTATGCACTTCAAAGTACTGAATTCTTACTGTCCTGTGGTTTAAATGTTATTGCTACTTCATGGAAACATTGAACTCAAATTATTCACTTGGTTTGTTGTACTCACTAATAGTAGCTACCACCGTTTTGCTTCTTCTACGTATATGCAGTACTATAACTGACGCAATAGAGTAATAATTGGTGAAGAGGAATTTATGGTAGCTTCCTCTAGTGCTCTGTTGTATAAATTGACTATTTTAGCACAGTTTTTAAAGAGCAGATTCCTTTTGACAAGTTTACAGTGATGATAAAGACAGTTCTTTTCCATTTCAGGTCAACTGCACTTTTTAAAAATTAAAAAGAAATTATTCGAATCCAATGCATTCTAGTGCATGTACTGGGTTAAAATGTCTGGGTATCTCGGTACGTATTCTGGATCACTCTTCAGTTACGGGACTTGTGGATCCTTCTCTGTTGTACACAAAAACATGAAGCAAGCGTGTTCTCATAGCGTAGATATCCCAGACTTTCACTGTAGCTCAGCTCAGGAGGTTCGTGCACACATCACGCGGCTCGGCTTGCAAAAGGATTTTTAATTTTCTTTTCTAGGGAGTTCAAACTGTCCACATTGAAAACAGTCTGAGAATACTGAGGATGGAACTGACAAAATGAGCTGATCAAATGCCAGACTTATATTAATTCTACTTGAGACATCAGTCATGTCATGTGGAAACTCTTGCTAAAGTGAAGATATAATCTCTTAACTGTTAGACAACTTTAAGCATGTGAAGTCAGCCTTTCCCTGGTTATTGTTGTGTTTTGTAAGAGATAGGTCAGGGTGTAGTTCAAGCTTTTTTCTGAATCAGTAAACACCTTAGAGAATATTTCCTGCCCAAGTACGGTGGTACAACTCTCGTGGTCCCTAAAGATGATGGGAATTGCATCTCCGTAAATGGGAGCAGAGGTTGCACCAACAGCTTATTCTGTCCACCTGGTGTGCACGGTTTGTCTAGCTTGTGTTGCTAACAGATAACCACGGAGTTCCGAGACCTCTTTCCTTGTAGAAAAGTACAAATGGGCAAAAATAGGAGAATTATTTTGAAAGCGTTTGTTTATCCTGAACACACTTGTAATAAAATTGGATGTATTCGCTTCTAGAGGTGGGAGTGGCGTAACTCTGCACAGCACGTGCTTCCACAACTGTGCGAACTCTGTCTTATCATCGGGGGCAGCATAAAAGGAAAAATGCATTTTGGAAATACCCCCTGTGAGTCAGGTGACATCTTTTAATGATTTTTTTTCCCCCATTTATTTTCCAAATTATTCTGTATCAAGAGTACCAAATTCTCTGTCATTTTTACTGGTAAGTGACGTTTAGCATCTCAGCATCCTCTGTAAGGAGTAGTGTGGTATTTACCGAGGTTTGGAATAGAAAACGTCTCATCTTCTGGCGCCGACTGTGCACTGGATGTTGTTAAGCTTTTCCTACAATACCATGCAATGCTCTTATTTTTCTTCTTGATTTGGAAAAAAACCCTCAGATTGTGATAAAAACCACTCTTCGTTCTCATGTAACTTGTTCGTACTTTCTTAGTTCATGACCAGTTCCATTTTTCTCTCAGTTGTTTTCCATGGTTGCTTTTTATGCTAAATCCTTGTTGGCAGAGTTTGCAGTTTCTGATGCAGCATACCGTAGATTCCGGACGCTGGTGTCTGTGAGGAAGGGAGGGGCAGATCTGCAATTGGGAAATTGTGCCTCAAAACGATAGATTTTATATGAAATGAAGGCTGTGTATTGACTTAGGGAAATATGCATATTTTGAAGTGTAACAGAATTGGGATGGGCCTACGACATGCTCGTTAGCGTGGTCCTCCGTTGCCTCATCCGGGTACACGGCAGCTGAGCTGTGCCATCGGTCAGCACCGCTCGCCGATGTCAGACGGGAGCGGAATAGTGAAAGATTGGTTTTTCTTTAGTCAACTGATTTATCGACGATTTAGAAAAGCTTAAAATTTGTGACTCACGAATGACTGTGCTGTTCGGAGAGGAGGAGAGATTACCGTGGTGAAAAACTTGCGTACGCGGGGGGGAAGTTGGGATCCCAGTAACAAGTGGGATCCTGTGTGGAAGGGACTGGATCTGCTGGTGGGGAGGGAAAGCTGGAATTCCGCCCTTCAAAGCAAAATACCAGATACTGCTCTGAACTGATCGTTCCTGGTTTAGGTGCCAGATTCTCTGAAGTTTTTTTCTTGGGCAAAGATTCTTGGTGGTGTTATCTTACATGAGGGTCTTTAGCTGTATGTGTAGACAATCTTGTTGAACGCAGAGAACATAAGGCACGGCTTTGTCTTTTACGCATTCTGACCACATTTGTAGGACTGTTCTTTTTTCTTTCTTTTTTTTTTTTTTTTTAATGCGCAGGGAAGCAAAGATAAAAGAAATTAGAGCTTCAGGCATCAACAGAGCTGAGTGAATGATTAAACACAGACTTTTAAACAAATTATCTGGAAGTCTGTTAAAAAAAAATCAGCCGTACTGAAGATTTAAGCATGTACGGGAATTGTTTCTTATATTTCAAAATAGAGAGTTACACGCCAGATAGAGCCATATTAAACGCTCCTCTGACATATCCACATGCCTTCAGTGCTGCAGGGATTATTTTCTAATTATTCTTTGTCTCTGACGTACAAGCTGACAAATGCGGTAAGACTAGATCCTGGAAGCAAGTGCGTGAGTGACGTGATGGTAGAAAGATGTGTGATTTCTGCAGGAGCTGGGCTCGGGGGGGTCACAGTGACTTCTAGGAGAGCTACAGCTCCGTTCTCTGGGGTTTCCCTTTCCCTTTGCCTTTCCCTCCACTCTGAGGTAGGGTGACATTTTTGATTCGTGGGAGTTGCTGTACGTTAATGTCTCACTTCAGGAATAGGGATACAGCAAATTCTAGTCAAAATCGGACTTCTGTGAGTTGAAATTTAAGTGCAGGAGAAGTAAAGCACCAGTTCTTCCTGCTGCAAGCAGAGTGTAACTGAGGAACCGTTTGGAGCTGGGCACGAGCTTGGCTGGTGCTGTGAAGTGTTCCCTGGACACCGTGTCAGCTGAGGTGTCCCGTCATTGCAGGATTAAATTAGGCAGTTTTTATTATTCAAATTTATTTGGTAATTATTTGGCAAATTCATGAAACTGTTAAAGGAACATTCGCTAATTTTTTTTTTTTTTTTAAACCCTTCATCTAAGTGTAGGCTATCCAGTTTCTGAAGTATAAAAGCTTCTTCGTATTAGTCGTGTTTGAGCTTTATGTCTTGTCACTGGTCCAGCAGAGTCTACGGCTGCAGTCTCGCAGGTTACTTCTCAAACCGCTGCTGGGAGATAAGCCTTGCTGGTGTAAATGCCGGAGCTGATCCAACCTGCATTGACGTTCCTGGTATGTTACCCCCCGTTAGGCTTCAAAACCAGACTCTGAGCACGCTAACGATAGTTGGATGTGCGGATGGGGAACCTGGCAGGTAGGGACAGCGCTGCGCTCGTGGTGCGAGGGTGACGGCACACAGCTCCAGGAGATACACCTCAGCTTAGTCGCATTCGAATTTTCCTTAATTTCAACAACTCTCCTTCAGAAATGCAGCAGAAGGTTTTCTTCTCCCACTTCTGTCCGGGGGGGGGAAAAGGATCATCGGGTTGGTTTTGGTTTTAATATCAATGCAGGTGTTTGTATTCCAGTGCAAAGGTAATAGGAAATGTTGTGTATTTGGTGCTAAACCAAACCTGTTCGTCCGAGTCGCGATCCTGTACACGTGGATGCTGTTGATGTCCAGTAGAACTGCCCGAGGTCTTGATTTTGCACGGCAGCGTTTCCACCACGAGTAGGGTCGAGGCCCCAATGCAAGTGATGACTTGTGTTTCAATGTCTCGTAGGTTTACAGTAAATTCACTTAGCTCATGGAAAGTGAAATACCTGGAGCTCTGTGTGTTACTCTCTTCCTGGCAGCTGATGAGTTTTAGGACTAGATTCTTCCTTAATGTCACGTACATGTCTGTGTACTGCAGACGTTTGCAATCGCACACTGGTTTCGCTGTTCCCCACACAGCAGATGGCAATGATACAGTTACTTTAACTCTGAAATGCTCACACTCTAAATATATATGGAGGAAGGACTATTTTGAAGTGTACAGTAGAAAGTAAATAATTCTAGTTGTGTTGATTAATATGAGTCAATTCTACAAATTAAAGAAAAAATCTGAAAAGCGTATTTTGAAAAAGCATAGTATTAATTTTAATATTGTAAAAAAAAAAGGAAAGTATCTAAAATATACAGAGAACTTATGTATATCCAAATGTCTGAGGAATTTCAAGATAATCTACTTTTGTTTTCTGTTGATTTCTATTCCATGGTGTACATATTGTGTGGATTGAACATTGGCTGTTTTAATACTATTGTTAAATTGTATTTTTATTTTGTGTTAAACTAATCATCACAGACTCAGCTTTATTTTGTTTATGTAAAGGTTGCTATGCTATGTAGGTATAAAACCAAGAATTCTATTTTAACAGAAAAGCATTTTATATTATTTATTAAATACATGTTTCTCCAACTTCTGACATTCCACAGAATTTCTGCTCCGTGTATGTATAGAAGTAGCAGTTCCTTTCAAGCAGGATCAGTCAGCTTTATTCTGTTTTTCATAATAAAGTTGAAACAGTTTCCATCAGTCTGTCCAGCTTACCCTTCTGTTAACGAGCACAGTGACTTCCAGGCACTGTCAGGACCATCTCGAAGTGCAGTGGCTCATGAATGCAGAAACATCTGAAAAACCCCGCAAATAAACCCCTCGGTTTGATGTTTCTGAATTTCCCCTTTATTCCTCGGCATTCCAGAGAGCAGGCTTTTATTCACATGAGTCTTTACTGGCTTAACGAGCATTAATGGCCTTCAGCTGGGGCAAGGAATCAGCTTGATATTTGAAAAAGCTCAGACATCAGCTCAGATATTTGCAAAGCTCTTTAATTCCAAGGTTAATGAGCGAGTGGAAGGGAGAGCCGGAGAGGCTGCAGAGTTTGGGTGCTGGAGCAGGTCTGCTCGGAGCGCGGGCTTACGTCGGGCTGGGTCGGGGCTAGGGCAGAGACGGGCTAACCGGCATCGATGGTTGCAAAAACGTTTTTACTGGAAGTGGTTTTTGCTGTTTCAGGAGGATTACTTGGTCCTTTAAAAATAGGCTAGAGCCTGCGAAGACCGGAGGGGTGTCCTGTGGAGCGTGGGGAGCCGGGCGGCCAGGGCAGACGCCCGGCCGTGGCGCAGGACCATGCTCGTCGCCTCCGCGCCGCGGCCGAGGGTGGGAGCGGGCACCCCCGGCAGGGACCGTCCCCCCGGGGGTGTCGGGAAGGCGAACCTGCGCTCCCCGAGCTGAACCCGCCTCACGAGCCGGCCCCTCGCTGCCAGGATCCGTGGGGCAGGCTTGGCCAGGCGGGGAGCGGGGCTCAGCCGTGCTGCCGTCCTTGGGGAGCCGGCGAGCTCGCTCTGCTCGCCAGAAGTGTTTGCTGGAGCGCTGCTACCGCTGGGCACATCTGTAGATAACCAAAGCAGGCACCTCCTTCCCGAGCAAGGCGCAAAAATAGCACAAAATTTGTCAGATAACTCATTTGCTAAAAATAATTCCAGTTGCAATCATGGCCTGTGCAGTTTGAGGAATACTCAAGGTATTAAAGCATGTGCTTTGAATTTCCACCGTGGTGGAGCTTGAAGTCCGTGCTCTTCAGGGCTTGGCCGGGTGACATCTCGAGGGTGAAATTCGGCTTTTGCTGGCCGTGCCACCGAAGCCACCTCTTCTTGTCGAGACGCTGCCCGAAGCAGGGAGGGGGCGGCAGCTTTTCCCCCGTAGTAGCTCTTGCCTTGTTTTCCATTTTCCCTTTCTCACGCCTGCCCGATCGTGTTCTGTTTCTGTGGCTGAGGAGTGAGCTGTAGTGTTCAGCCGCTCGGCCCAAGAGCACCCGGAGGGAGGGAGAGGCCAGCGGCACGGGTGAAACCGTGCCGGTGGGATCGCGGTTTTTTGGCGTCGCCCGCCAGAAACGTGCCGTGATTGGGATAGCGCCGAGCCCAGTGCCGCAAACCTGACACGTGCCCGAGCAGGGATTCATTAGAGAACCTGGGGCCAGGATCAGAAAGCTGGTTGTTCGTCCAGGGTCAGGATTTATCTGGGTTTGTGTAACTCGCTGTACTGCCAGGGGGGAAAAGGAGACGGACCGGGTGTAGGCAGGGGCTTGCCTGGACGTGGGGCTGGGAAGAGGCTTTCCCGGCTGTAGCAGGCATCTTTTCCTTAAGGAAAGGGAAAGATCAGAGAGCAGGTAAGATGGCAAATAAAAATGAGTCTGAAAAACAGAATAAAGCAAGAGCATCCTAGGAGAGGTGTTTTTACGAGCACTGTTTCAGTGACTACATTTGGTCCTTAAAAAAAAAAAAAAAAGGAGCAGATTCACATGAATAGCTACTAGTGATTTAAAGAAATATATTGAAAGAGAACCTGTTTTCAATGTGTAATTTAATGATAAGAAAATCCAGTATCTGTAAATAACTTTAGATATTGTATCTATGAGAATCACTCTTTGTTTTATGTACTTGGCTCTTTCCATATTTATTGTGCGGAGGAGGGTGTGCCCCGTGCCGGTGTATGCTGCTGCACGTTCCAGTAGTACTTCTCACAGAGACTGTCTTCAGAGTTTACAGTCCTCGGCGATTTGTGACTGATGTGCCACACTTAGTTAATTCCGCCGTTATTTTTTTAAAGGATTATTTTGGCACAGCTAAGCTGCTTCTGTGTGTTGGTCAGTACAACTGCTCTCATACGACGAGAACCCCAATAAAAACCGTCCTTTGCGTGTGTGCTGCCGCCTGGTTCTTTCGGTCTCACCTGCCCCTTCCCGCGTGGCCGGCGAGGCTGTGCCGGCCTGCCTGCCGGGACAGGCAGCTGCCTGCGCTGCTGGGTGAACCCCTGCGCCCCGTTGGCCCTGCCTGCCCCGCGCAGAGGTAAGTCCCTTCGCTGGCTGGAGAAGCCGCCGTTCACCTGCACGGTGTTTGTTCGTGCTTTTTCCACGGGTGGCTGCCGGGGGACGCGCCGGCTGCCGATGGGACGGTGCCCGCTGCGGCGAGGAGGGCCCTGGAGGTGATCCTCGTCCCGCTCTGCTGGAGCAGCACAGAAAACGGCCCTGGCAGGGACTACGAGGTGTGTTACGGGTGATGAACGGTGGCTTTCCGAAGGGGCGCGAGGGACCCCGATGCTCGGCGCCGAGGGGCACCCCAGCAGCGATCCCCCCCCACAGCTGTGGTGCCGTCGGGGACCACGTGAAGGATCATCCAAAGCCGCATCTCCTCGTGCCGTTCCCACGTGGAAATGGGGTTTGGTGAGATGCCTGGGGCAAACCTCTGTCTCCTGCCAGGCAACTACAGACCAACAATCCTATTTCCTTTTTTATTAACAGAGTCTTTCCAGCTGCCGGTGCTGGTGCCCTGGGCGCATCCCTGGAGCTCTTCGGGGGAGATGCGGAGCGGCGGAGGGGGGGTTATATCTTTGCAGCTGGCCTTGGCCTGATCCCACGTCCTGCACCCCTGGCTGGGTGTTGGATGCTGGTGGCGGCTGCGCTGGGGCGGGTGGGACGCAGGTCCTGCCGGTGTGTTCCCCCCCCGGAGGGTCACCATCTGCACCGCCTGGTCACCCCGTGGCCCCTCCACGAGCTCCGTCCCTGGCAGAGCTCTGCAGGGAGGTGATGCTGGGGATGGCGGTGCCAGGCCCCCCCCCCGACCCCGGGGCAGGCACGGCCGCCTGCTGCCTCCCTGCCTGCCCTGGCCGGGCTGCCGACCGCGTTGGCGTTAGCGCCCGCGGTGACTTTTTCTTTCCACCGATGGGAGGTTATTTTGAGCGCTGCTTTCGGGTCCCTCCCCAGCTCAGCCTCCCCCATCTCAGGGCTGGGGCTGGCAGGGGGAGCTGGGGTGCTCCGGGGAGCCCCGTGCCGAAGCTCCGACCCGGGGAAACAGCCTGGGGTCCCCTCCTGCGGCAGCAGAGCACCCCGGGCTGGCTCACGTCAACCTACAGTGGTTCCCCCCGCTTCTGCGGGGTGCGAATGTGTGCACCCAGGAGGGCGAAACACGGGCCGGGGAGGACACGGGTGACACACGCGTGTGCCGGGCAGTGCAGAGAGGCCAGGGAACGGGAAGGCCCCGCAGTGCCATCGCCTCTCCCCAACTGAGGCCCCGGTGCCACCGGCGTGGGTATTTTTAGCAGTGACATGTGTCACCTCAGCTGCCGCCGGGGCAGGGGGGCGGTGGGGGGAGGCGCACGCTGCCCCGCTGCCGCTGCTCGCCCGCACGCTGCCTTCGCTCTCCGGCTCGCTGGGGATCCTGCACCGGCGGCAGAGCCCGGTGCCAGCGTGGGCCGTCAGCTCCCTGTGCCCGCAGCCCCCCACCCAGGTACGGGCGCCCTGGGGGGGGCGGACTTCGGGGCGGGGGTCCGGGGCCGAATGGAGCTTTTTAGGTGTGCTGGAAGCCGGGCCGTGGGCCCCTCGGCAGGGAGGGCTATTTTTAGGTGGGAATGGATGGCGATAGCTGCAGCCCTGGCTCTGGGGGTGGCTTCCAGCCACCGGCGTGCGCTGGGAAGAGGTGCCTGGGAGCGGGGACGGGAATGGGGACAGTGCTCCCTGCCCTGTGCAGGAGGGCAGTCGGGAGTTCCTCGGTGGCCTCGGCTTTTGGCACCCACCAGGATGGCAGCGGGTCCTGGGTGGCGGCAGGAGCGAGTCCCCGGCCAGCTCCTGCATGGGGACCAGACCCAAACGGGGCCGCATCCTGCTCCCTGGCGGCGGGGGGGAGCCGGAGTGGTGTTGATGGTGCTTCCCGGCCCTTGTTCGTGCCATGCTGCGTGCTTGGTCGAGGCACCTTCTCCCTCCGTGCCTCAGTTTCCCCTTGCGCAGAGCAGGGCTGAGGATCCGGCTCCAGCTGGCGGGTGCGGGGTGCCCTGCTGCAGGCACCCTCCGGGTTCAGGGCTCCAGCCGTGCCCTTGGGGGCTGGCTCTCCCCCGCGGCCTCAGAGCCCCGACTGGGGGGACAGTGTGGGGGCAGTGCCGGTCCCCGACGGGCGCGAGGGCACGTGGCGCCTGGGGCTGCCGCCCGAGAAGGCAAGTGACATTCCTCAGCTGGCTCCTGGCCGCTCCCGGCGCTCCTGCCCTTTACTGTACAAGGAGATGTGGCTGCCGGTGCAAGCGGCAGGGCCAGATGAGCCCCGACCCGCTCGGTGCGTGAATGATCTCAACAGGTGAGGCCGCGGTCAGCCCAAAACGGGGCACGGGCGGGCTCCCGTGGCCACCTTGTGCCACCCAGGCCAGGGCAGCGGGCTCCCGGCACCACCCTAGTGCCACTGACACCCTGGACCACCGTCCCCCCTCCAAACGACTGCCCGATGACCCGTCCCCTCCATGCCCAGGCTGCCATGCTACACCCGGTGCCTGAGCTCAGCCCGGGGCTATGCCCGGCAAGGTCATGGTCTGCCGGCCCCGGTGCAGCCTCTGGCATGGCCCTGGGGCCAGCAGGAGCCCCTGGCTAACTCTCTCCTCTCTCTCCACCTCGTGCACCCGGTGCGGCCCACGGCTCCCCGTAGAGCACCGTCGCGCCTCGCCGCCGGCATGGCCATCTCCTCGCGCCTCGCGCTCTGGGAGCAGAAGGAAAGTCTCGGTCCGGGGTGGCACCGGCGGGTGTTTCGGGACTGGATGCTCACAGGCTGCCCCGGGGCTCAGTGCCGGGTGGGGGGACGCACCGCAGCCAGCCTGCCGCACGCCTCCGGGGTCGGCGACCCCTCGGCTCCCCGCGCACGTCCAGCCCTACAGCCTCCGGGCACCTTTGCAGCCTGAATGTTCCGGTTTGAGCGATTTTGCCACTGCTGGGGGCATGCGGTTCCCCGCAGGGCTCGGTGCTTGGTGCTGCTGTGCGGTGGCGCGGCTGGGAAAGCCTTTTGCTGCGGGAGCTGTGGGAAGCGGGGCTGGGTTTCAGCTTGGGGCCTGGCACGGAGGGACCCGCAGGTCTGCATGTGGCCGCGGTGATGCCGGGAGCCGCTTCTTGACTCGCTGCAGCTGGGACGGTTCCTCCCGTGGCCGTGCCGGAGCTGCTGGGTGTCGGGCAGAGCTGGCAGCACACGTGGGCTCCCCGCAGAACCCAGCCCTTGGCGGCGTGTGGGAACCTCGGAGCTTCTCTGCGGGGCTTTCCTTCTCTACGCTTTTCCTCCTGCTCGCCACGGCACCCCTGAGCCAGCCTGGTGCTCACGGGTGGCCCGTGGCCTCGACGGCAACCTGCAAGATGCCTGCGGTCGGCCCCGCCGGCGGAGCGGGGTGCTGGTGCTCCGCTGCTCGTGTGCCTAACGTCCCCACGGGGCTGGCTTTGCCGGGGCTCCCGTCCCTGCGCCGTGCCCCCTAACCCAGCCTCTGCTCCCGCAAACAGATACGGGACGAGGACCGGGGGCCACCCCCGTCTGCCCCCCCGCTGCTCCTGTCGGTCATCCCCGGGGGGTTCATCAAGCAGCTCGTGCGGGAGACCGAGAAGGAGGCGAAGGCGGCGAAACTGAAGAAGGAAACCAAGGTGAGCGTGAAAGAGCAGGTGAGTGGTGCTGAACCCCAGGCAGCGCGGGGGGCGTCCTGCCTTGGCGCTGGCTGTCCCCAACCCAGAGCGGTTCCTTGGGGGCCAGGGGGCTGCGGGGCCCCACGACGCTGTCCCCAGCTGGGAGCCTGAGGCTTTTTTTTGCATGAGCGGGGTTGGAAGGCGAGGCCGGCGCTCAGCAGCGTGCCGTCGGCCGCAGGCCAGCTGCCAGCCCTGAGCAATTAACGCTGGAGACTTCGTTAATGCAACTTGCCGTTCCTGACTTGCTTAATTGGAAGGCGAGTAATTAAGAAGAGCACGAGGCTCTCTGGTTCAGCTCGCTGAGCGCAGGAAGGGGAGTGCGCGGGGCGTCCCTGGGCACAGCACCGAGCAGTGGCCCAGGACATGGCGGGTTGAGGGACGGGATGTGGCCAAGCAGGAGGGACGAGGAGGAGGAGGAGGAGGAGGAGGAGGATGCCGCGACTGCAACTGTGCAGCCAGGTCCGGGCAGCCACCCGCAGCCATCAGCCATGGCCGGAGCGAGCGGCTTAGGCCTGCAGCTGTGTGTCCTCCTGGGCTGTGCTCGGCACAGGCATCCCGCACCGGGCTCTGGCTCCTGGGGCTGGGGTCGGGTCCTTCGCCCTGTCCCCCTCAGACCCGGCTCCTCTCCTTTGCTTGGCAGCCCGCGGGAGAGGACGGCGAGGCCCAAGCCGGGGACGCCCCAGCTGCCGGAGGCGAGGTGGTCAGCGAGGGGCAGCCGCTGCAGAACGGGCTGCACGCAGAGGGGCAGGGGGGCGAGGGGGTCCCGGCACCCCCACGCAAAGAGCTGCCACCCAGGAGGGCTGCGCCGGGGGCCACCCCTAGCAAAGCCCTATCCCCTGCGCCCGGCCTGGCAGCGGCTGCCCCCAAACCAGCGGAGACCCCTCGCCCGGAGACTCCCAAGGCAGCGAAGTCTGAGAAGAGCCCCAAGGACCCCTGCCCGGGGGGCAGCCCCCCGGCTCCAGCCCCGGCCCCCAGCACGGGCCCCCAGCGCTGCAGCAAAATCCCAGCGAAGGAGGGGGACGCACCCGAGGGGACGGGCCCCGAGAGCACCGAGAAGGAGAAGGGGGCACCCCCGAGCCAGGAGGAGCCCCCAGCCAAGGAGAGAGCCAAGAGGGAGCCGGGGCTGGCCAGGAAGGAGCCAGAGAAGATGATAAAAGATGTCGGAGGTGGCAAGAAGGAGCCAAGGGAAATCAAAAAGCCTGGAAAAACTGCAACCAAGTCAGAGGGGCTCAAGGGGGAGCCAGGAGGAATCCAAGAAAAGTCAGAAGGTGCGGCAAAGGAGGTGGGGAAGGTGAAGGCAGAGCCAGGAGACGGTAAAGAGGCACCGGGAGAGAGCAAAGAGACAGGCGAGAGCACGGACAAGGAGCAGGTAACGTGTCCGCAGACCTGCCGGGCTGTTACCCCGTGTCTTGGGGCACTGACACCGTTTTTCTGGTTTCATGCAGCTCTTCCCGTTCGTTGGCCTCAGCTCGGGGCCAGGGGAAGGTTCCCCCCAGGGCCGGCCAGGAGGGGCAGAGGAGGGGCAGGGGTTCTGGCTGGAAGCGTTTTGTCCATGGGGCAAATGCAGTTTGTCCAGCTCAGTTTTCCGCCGGTTCCTGCACGATTCCCCTCTCCCCCCTCCCCAGGCTCCGAGGGATGTTTGGTACGAAGCGGAGAAGGTCTGGCTCATCCAGCAGGATGGATTCACGCTCGGTAACTTGCCTTCCTCTGCCCTCGCTTTCCAGCACCGAAGATAAGAGGTGTCTCCAGCCTGGCTGTGGGTCAGGAGCAGCATGGGTGCCGGGTGCCACGCCGGCACTGTGCCGTGGCCGTGCCTCAGCGGGGCTGTGGTTGGAGATGGCCCATCGGCAGCTCCCCATGCCGCAGCCGGCTCTGCCCTGAGCTGCCTCGGCCGTGCCACGCTGGAGGGACTCATCGGCCTCTCGTTGCAGCCACGCAGCTGAAGCCAGACGTGGGGACGCCCGAGCTGCCGGCAGGGAGGGTGAGGGTGCGCCGGGAGGAGGACGGCAGCGTCGCCGAGGTGGATGAGGACAGCGTGCAGCGGGTGAGCCCCCCTCCTTGGTTTTGGCTGGTGTGGGGATGGGAGCCCTGCCCTCGCCGCCTGGTGCGTGGCAGTGCCCGGGCAGGATTAGACCCAAGGAACCCCGGTGCTCCAGCCATCGTCCCGGGCTGGATGAGGCTGGGGTGCCGGCGGGATCTGGCACAACCCATGCCGCGATGGCAGAGCTGGAGGGGGGGGGCTCTGGCTTTCTTCCTGCAGACCAACCCCCCCAGCCTGGATTATGCCGAGGACCTGGCCGCGCTTGTCAACCTCAACGAGTGCAGCGCCGTGAACACGCTGCAGCGGCGCTACCAGGCCCGGCTACCCTACACCCACGCCGGGCCCAGCCTGGTGGCCATCAGGCCCAGCTTCACTGTCAGCAGCTCCTCAGGGAA